>ML369830.1:59938-114104 GCA_005239525.1 Nicotiana knightiana | reverse complement strand
GGAAACATTTAACTCGTCAAACTCGAAATTGGGCGAAACTGGGGACCCCTAGCGTTTGGGCTCTAACGCCCCCCCTAACGCCAGGGGGGCCTGGCGTTATGGCCCTAACGCCAGGGGGGCCTGGCGTTATGGCCCTAACGCCCACCTAACGCTCGGGGGGGCCAGGCCTTATAGGGTAAACTCCCCCCTAACTCCAGGGGGGGGCCAGGCTTTATGGGGCAAACGCCCGGCTATCGCCCGGGCGTCTCCTTTTGCGTATTTTTGACGTATNTCCAATTCACCTACACATGAAATAAACTCCATTAAGCACATAACAAGTGTAATTTTATCATTAATGCGCATAAAATGTAAGGTATATCACATGTTAAACTATGCAATTTAGTCTCGCATCATTGACCTTTCCAGACACCAGCATAACCTGGTGATCTTTTTCCAGGCAACAACATAACATGTTGACCTTTCCAGACACCGGCATAACCTGGTGATCTCTTCTTTTTCCGATAACAGCATGACCTGTTGATCGCTCTCTTTTCCCCTGGCAACAGCATAGCATGTTGACCTCTCCAGACACCTGCATAACCTGGTAATCTTCCTGACAACAGCATAACCTGTTGATTATCTTCAGACACTGGCATAACCCAGTGATCTCTTTGTCAGGAAACAGCATGACCTGTTGTCCTTTCCAGACACCAGCATAACCTGGTTATCTTTTCTTCTCCAAACATTGGCATAACCCAGTGATCTCTTTTCCCCAGGCAACAACATAGCCTGTTGACCTTCCCAGACAACGGTATAACCTGTTGATCTCTTCTTGATGACAGCATAACCTGTCAATCTTTTACAACATAGGGTCTCCAATCCCTAGTTGATTTCACCTTTTAGGCATAAGGTATCCACCCCCTAGTCTGCATTCCCTCCAGGTACACAGTTCCCGGCCTTTTATCGCTTTCAATACTAAAATAGCATAGATTTTATTACAATAACTCACGAAATTTTCCTAGTAAAAACTGGGGCAGAAATTTCGTTCATTTGTTTTGATTTTGTGCAGATTACGTTTCTAGAACATTGGAACTCGAGACGACCAAAAGAAGAAGTTTCGATCCAAAATAACAAAACAAAAGAAGAAAGAGAAGATTGAATCCAAAAGTGCAAATACGGAGAAAATACGGACTATTCAGGACGAGATTGAAGTCATCCGTTTGATATATCCTGCCTTGATCCGAAAAGCAAAGAGACGAAACCAACACCTGCAGCTAACAAACATCAAGATCCAGGTCAGAGGTAGTGGAAGATCAAGACTCAAGAACAGGTCTTGGATAGGAATCTTGTAACTAGCAGCTGATAGGTTTAATTATTCTGTCAATTTGTTTACTTTGGGTGTAATAAGGAGATCCGCAGCAGTAACAACAGCAACCGCAGTGAAACCACAGTTACTCGGTAGTCCCAGTTACCCAAAACTTCCAGAACTACGCTGACATGATTCCTTTACAGCCAAGGATATGTAGGCAACCTTGAAGCAGGGTTCGGTCAAACTTTTCAAAAACGCTTCACAATGGAACATATGAATAAGTAAAAGTCGTTTATCGCTGCTCACTTTGTCTTTGCCCGAAAACTCTTCATGTTTCCGAGTAAAGAGGGGNCATGTAGGTTTGATTCCATTCAAACCCCACCAAAGTCCGGCAACTTCCCTTTTCCGGCAAAACCCATCAAATGGGTATTTTCCCCACCTTTTTTTTCTTCTTCTGTTTGCTTCTTCCTTTGTTATTATTTGTTATCTCGTTTTTACTAAAATTATGAATAGGGTTGTATAATCACCAGTGTTTTAGGCTGGTTTTCTTTCTTGCTCTATTACTACTCATGCCTGTTTAGTCATGTTTCTTTGTGATTAATCTAAGTTCTTTTAGCAATCATGTGTGTGTGCGCTTCTCTTTCATTGACCCGTTAATTGATTATGTTTAGACCAATTGAAACACTCTTAGGTAATTGAGTAACTTAGCATAGGGCTTAATATTAGTTCAAGCTATGAATATATGTTATATTAGTCATGCTTAATTTGCCCTAGCCGATCAAATCTGAACTTGTTGGTATAGGTATATTTTCTATATGAAATTCTTGAAAGATTCCATGAACTCGCCTTTCCTAATCACACGTTGTTTGGTTCCTGCTTTTGATTTTCTCTCTTATGATTGACTGCCTCTCCTTAATTATCAAAGTAAAACACCGTTTCAAAGTGTTACCATAAGGTTTGTTATCGGATGATTGCATGTCTAATTGCATAAATAGATAAATTAACTACTATTAATTAGAGTTTCACCATTACTTTTGCTTGGTTGAAAGTAAATTCTGATTTTTGTTTACCTAAGCTAATTGACCAAATGACTATGGGTTAGTTAGTAGAATCATGATTTTTGGGTACTTAAAAGAAAGTTGATCCCATTTAGACTTAAGTTGAAAACTGAAATAAATCATAGTGTAGGATAAATATAACCAAGCCTAATAACATAAATAATTTTCATCAATCAACTAACCTTTAACTAACTAACCTAATTCTAGTTGAGGATAACCATAAGTTAACTAAAGTGAGCTAACTGGGATTAATTAACTAGGGCTAATAATAAGCCAAGCAAGTTTAACCCTGGTTACCTAATGGTAATTTCAGGGACTTCAAGGGGTATATTAGGAATCCTAGGTGAGGGAATCTTGGGTGTAACAACCCAAGAACCTTCTAGACTTTTGAAATTAGATTTCCTAAGGGTATTAGGGTCATTATAATGGCTGGAAATTATTGGAATATGGGCAGCTGTCCAAAGGATAAGGGTGACAGCTGCCCTATGCACTATTTTAGCTCATTAGACAGGGAATATGCTAGATATATCCCACCCCCAAGTCCCTTATAAGTACACCCATTTTCCACATTAGAAGGATTTTTTTTGGACATTCTTTTGACCCTCTTTTACACTGAGTTAGCTACTAAAAACATTTTGGAAAACACAGAAAATTGAGAGTAGTTTCCTATTCATGAGAAGATTTCAAAAGATATTAGTAGAACAAAAATATGATTTCTCTTCGAAAGTTCATCAAAAATATACTTGGGTTTTCAGCCTTGTTTCTCCTTCAGTTTCTGATTTTTCAAACTCACCTGAGTTGATTTTGGGAGTTGTGTTTGTTTGAGGTTGCTGTTTGTTTGCTGCCTCATTACTCTCTCTCTTCTAGCTGAATTTTCTCTTGGCTTGACCTTTATTTGGTCAGGATTTTCTGTTACTTTTCTCTTCAAACAAGGTATGTAACAACTTAACTTTATTGAAATAATCAAATCTGAATTTTTGTTCTTTTACTTTGTTGTTTAAATCCTTCTTCTCTAGCTGAATCTCCTTTTCCTTTATTTTTGTTATGAAAAATCTAAAATGGGATTGGTTAATATGCTGGTAAATGAATCTGAATGAGTGTTGTCTATGAAATGTATGAATCCTTGGAATCATTCTGTTTAGTTTTGATTAAGTCTTATTGATTTCAAATTTTTTTGAGTTTGTGTAGTTAAAATAAGTTAGATGTTGGTTTTGTGTTTGCCTTAGTTTATTATTAAGATAATTTGCACTAGGGTAGATGAATTCGACCTTGTAATGGTCAAATTCATCCCATAATAGTGCATAAACAATGGCTTAGTTGCTGAAAATCACCCTCTTAAGGGTATAAAATAGGTAATCGAAAAGGGCCTTAGAATAAAGAATCTGGACACTTTAAATGTCCAGATTCATTCTCTAAAAATGCCTAAATAATCAAAGTCCCTGTATAGTTTAGAATTATGTCAGTATCAGCACTAGGGTAGATGAATTTGACTTGTTGATAGTCAAATTCACCCCATGTTAAGTGCTTAAACAGTAGGCTATCACCTTAAAGGTACGAAGTGAACAATCGACAAAGGCTGTAGAACATTGAATCTAAACCCTTCAAGTGGTCAAATTCATACTCGAAAAATGCCTAAAATTAAAGCTATGGCACAATTATGAGTTGAATAAGACCTCTATAGAGATGAATCTGACCCCTCTTTTATGGTCAAANAAAATCTATTGATTACTACTACCCAAATAGTAGATTTTGGACTTATAATCCGCATTAAAGAATACACGAGTAGTTCTATTTTTTTTAGCTTCGTATAAGCATCATCCGATTTAAACTCGACTTCCTATCATAGTCCTACTTAGTCCAATGGGTGCAAAACACACTCATCTAATTGAGGTGTTCTACAGATTACAAATGAAAGCTCGAACGCATGGCTTTGAAAGGATTCAAGACAGATAATTTAGTTAGACTTGTCATTTTAAATTTTTCTGCCTTTCAAAAATGCATGTTGACAGTAGCAGTCGAAGTTGTAATTAACTATATTCATTTTCAGAATCATTGTAATTAAAGACTAGACTGTATATATTTAAATTCTGCTTACTATTCGTGTTTGTTTTTTTTTTTTCTCTGAAAAGTAGGCTTTTTTTATTAGCGAATTTATAATCCAATCCATGTCTCTAAAGTAGCATGACAACAGTAGGAAATTGAGTGTATATCTAAGCTGGCATGTATAGGATTTTTATAAACACGCTGATTTGAAAAATGGCTATCACGATTATAGTTACCATCAATGTAAGGTAGAGTTAATCATGCCTAATTCATTTCGCACCTAGTAAACTCTCTGAAATCAACGTATGCGACATATTCATTCCAAAAGAATTTCAATTCCAGTGACACATGCTCATATTCAGACTGAGAAAAGAAACTATAGATTATGCCTAGACTACAAAATTCAAACACCAAGTATTCACTTTTGACAATCTGCATCCTTGAAAATCTGGTAATTTACTTGTACACAATTTGGCAAATATTTGAATGTATATGAGTATAATTTTTTTTTTTCAAAAAAATGATGACTGGAAATAACACTAAAACACAGATTCTGGTTATATTTTGTGCCAACGTTCCTACTATGCTTATCCCTAGTGATGTTAGTTCAAACTATACGTATCCCTTCTTGTTAAGTAGACACAATTAGGATTGGCCAAAAGAGTTGAAATAATTTGGGGCTAAAATATGGCCATAGCCCGAAACATGTTATCTTTAGGCTATTGGACATTATTTTAGGCAATTCTTATGTAGAACGAATACTTTTAGTTTGAAATAAGACAAAAATCGAGTATTACCTCAAATTACCTTAATCTACACTCGGGTGCGACAACTCATGTCCCCGTCTTCAACTTCAAATTTTAATAAAAATCACATGTTGTAATTGCGGGTGCATTTCATGTGGCGCAGTTATAATGTGTCCAAAAACAAACAAGTGCACGCCATCGTGACTTGTCTCAAGATAAATCCATAAAAGCGGCCAAAAAATGAAAAAGGCTAAAAGCAAAATAGGTTTAAAACATATAAATAATCAGATAATTAGGTCAAATATTAATAGTTAAGCGACCGTGCTAGAACCATGGAACTCGGGAATGCCTAACACCTTCTCCCGGGTTAACAGAATTCCTTACTCGGATTTCTGGTCACAGACAAATTAAAACAGAGTCAAAATTTCCTCGGTTTGGGATTTTTAAATAACACGGTGTCCCGGAACATCGTCAAAAAACCAGGTGGTGACTCTGAAATAAATAAATAAATCCCAAATACGAATAATGTCACTTAAAGTGGAAAAACTCCCTTTTTACCCCTTCATTAATTCGGGGGTAGGTGAAAATGGAGGTGTGACAACAGCCATACCTGAACGTGGCATAGACATGGACTCACTCCGGCGTTACTTCCAAAGTATGCATAATGAGTTGATGCAGAGGAGACTAGATGTGTTGTTTGAGGAGCCCGATGAGGCTAATGCCATGATAGTGAGGGAGTTTTATGAGAACTTCCTGGAACACAACAATCATGTGGTAACAGTGAGGAAGAAGCAGGTAAACGCCTATATGAGGCCATTCGAACGTTTTACCTATTGCCAGGCCCCGTAGATATGTACGAGGATAGCTATGAAGAATATGGTCGGCGCTATACTCAGTGGGAAACGTTCCTCCCAACCATTTGTGTCCCGAACGCAGATATAAAGTGGTACAAGTACGGGCAGAAGTTTCACTCTTCAGCCCTCACCTTTGAGGCTAAATGTTGGCTCTACCTGACTAACAACCGCCTGCTCCCATCCCACAACACCTCAGAAGTGAACATTCCTCGCGGTTGTTTGATCTGGTGGTTCATGACGGGCCGCTAATTTGACGTGGCCAAGCTTATGCATGAGGAGATGTTTGTCCGCTGTAAGGTTCAAAGGTATGGTTTCTTCTTCCCATCTCTAGTCACCAGATTGTGCCTTGCAGTTGGAGTACCAGGAAACTTGGCGGTGGATGGCAGAGTGCAAACGGCGTACGCCTTCAGAGCTGATGGGGTCACTATTGGAAAGGAAGCAATGGTCGTTGATGATGTGGAAGAGGAGACTGAGTCGGATGAGGAAGATGAAGAGGAAGCGCAAAAAAATGTGGAGGAGGAGAAAGAACATATGGAGGAGGAGCAGCCCACTCAGGCACAGGCTGCTGATGTGGAGGGTCCGTCTAGGGCCCGTCGGAGTTATAGGCTAGACCACCTGGAGCAGGACATGGTGGAACTGCAAACTGTGGTCACAGACCTAGGTTCACGATTTGATGCCGTAGCTACCCAACAGAATAAATTTGAAAAGGAAATCATGGGCTGGCTTCGAGCCCATCTGAACCCAAGGACAGTCTCCGACCAGGACTGAGCTTTCAGGGAAGTCCCCTTACCTATTTATTTTGATTGCTATGGGGACATGTCCTCATATTAATTGTGGGGTGGGGGAAGGATTCCCTTGTACATGTATATATGTAGATGAAAAATGGGTAGTTGTTTTCTTTATTTTTCTTGTGAGTTAGCATAATTGTTAGTTGTTTTCATTATTTTCTTTTGAGTTGTTTTTGCTTCTCTGTTTGTGACTCTAAATAGTAGTGTAATTAATTAAGTCGTCTTGGCCTGATGAAGAATCCCTTTCGACGGGTTTCTTGAGGGTCTAGGTCGGCCACAAAAAAAAAACAAAAAATACAGTGGACTCTTCCTGATGACGGACTTCTTAGGCAGTTTTCTTGAGGGAAGCTAGTCCAAATAAAACACCAAAACTATTTTTTTTATTTTCTTTTTAGGTAGTATAGCAACTCCCCCTTGGTTTTTCTTTTGACTGTGGTTCTTTTCTAAGGATTTAGCTTGAGCCGGGTATAGTTAGTTTTTATTTTTAATTTTAGTTGTTAGGTGTTTTGGGCAAGGAGCTGAAATAAGAGAAGCATCCCTTAGCGTTGTTGCACCCGAACACAAAAGACCCTAGAGTGTGACACTTAGGCTCATTTGTTGACTCTTGTGTAATGCCTTAAATTTGTATGTTGTAACTGACTTGAATGCTCGGTGAGAATGTCTTGATAAGCTAATCTGGAATGAGTCATGTGCCATATGTGTGTGAGGTGTCGCATTGTATTCTATGTCCAAGTTCGATACCTAGAACTTGCCCTGTGTGTTTGCAAAGTGAAATAGTAGTTTGTTTAGTCTTAGAAGTGATATAGGCATTTCTTTGTTAAGCTAGATATAAAAATGTATCCACCTGATTGTAATTTACCATAGTTAACCCCTTTGAGCTTATAAGCTTGTTTCTTTGGAAACCACATTACAAACCTTACCCAATTTTTTGAATGGCATGTCTGTTTGAACCTTGTACCTCCCATGAGGAGCACTTGAATTGTTAGAGATTATGTAAAAGTCAAAGTGTAGGGTGGTGATTTGGTTTTTGAGTGAAATCAAAGAAATGGAAGGAAAGGTGCAAAAGTGTGAAAAAAATGAAAGAATAAGCGCCACTTGAATAAAAAAGGAGAAAGGACAATCATTAAATACAGGCCTTAATAAGTGGTGATTCAATAAAATTGCACCTAAGGGAGTTTGGGGTAAATATAAAAAAAGTGTGGTGGAAATTCTGGGCGGGCATAAGAATGGTCTGAAAGCTAAAGTAATTGTATTAAAAGTACTTAGGGAGGTTAGTTACTATATCTAATTATATCGTACCAGTCCCTTAGCCTTCATTACAACCAAATGAAGACCTAATTGATCTTAGACTGAATGGGCTCGATTAATAGAGTATTACACTACGGGCAAGCCTATGGTGTATCTTTTTGGCATATGAATGTTATTTCCGAGAGTGAGTGAATTCTTTCTATTTGAGTTCCTTCATGTTCGTAATATTATTCTTGTGGAACTACTCTCGTGTGTGTGATGTGAGGCACTTGATTCATGACGGAAAGGTAAGTCTTGACCTCTGGTTAGAGTATTTTGAGGAAGTAGGAATATCGCATGGCATGTGAGAGTCGACCCTTGAGTCATGGATGTCACATTTTTAGGTATAACTCCTGTAATATGTTCATGATGTGACACATCAGGGAAATGCTTGATGAAAGGACCTTTGTAGATTATAGTGGATTGCTCGAGGACTAGCAATGATTTAAATGTGGGGTTTTGATAAAAGGCTAAATTCATGTAGTTTAGTGTATATTTGTACTCCAACTTAATGATGCTTCACTGTCTTAGGAATGTGAAATGATGTTAAACTGTCTCTAATTGTTGATTTTATGTTTTGAAGGAGCTAAATGCGCTTATGAAGACCTAAGATGGTGTTTGGATCCAAATTGAAGGAGAAAGGACCCTTGGAGTATTTAATGTGTGAAAAGAAGGAAGAAAATTGTTAGGACAGATTATAAGTCCACTGGCGCGGTCTTAGCACGCCCATTAGAGTGACCGCGCTATTCTAGCGATCCCAGGCAGAATGTTTAGCATTAGCGCGCCCAATAGCGTGATGACTAGCACGGGCGCACTAGTCCAGTCGAACGCGTTATTTTTCCAGGGGTAGAATTGGATGTTAAGGGAAATTCCACTTAACCTATATAAGTTTCAACTTGCCCAAAAGAGGGAAATAATCAAGTTTAGAGTCTTTTTCAAGAAAAGCAAAGGCAAGAGGCGAGGAGCGCAATTGGGCATCAAATCTCATCTCGTTTCCTTGTATTTTTGTCATTGTTGTTGAATTCTTCTGTTGGTATTTCAGTACAATTATGAGTAGCTAATTTATTTAGTCTAAGGTTTTGGTGGAACCCGTTGAGGATGAACATCTTGTTATATTAATATAGTTTGCTGGTTTCGCTATTTGTTCAACTAAGTTCTTATTGTAGTTGATTAAAGGGCCCTCAATTAGCTGTGCCTATTTAGTATGTATCTTCTCGGGAGAGGGTGCATATTTAGGTAGTTGTTGAACAACACCACTCCCAAAGTATAGGAGGGATCCATAACCGAGGGTTTAAAGGTTGGATTAGGGATAATGATACCTTGGGTGAAATCTAAAGTGAGTTGTAATAAAAGCAAGCTAGCGTAGCTCGGGAGAGTGCGTCTAGTAAATTATCGTAATTACTCAGGAGATACTTACGGTAGAAAGAGTGCTCATCATTGATAGAGATAATTATGCCAAACAATAGGAAATATACAAGATGGGATTTCATCAGCGGGGGAAACAATAACCTTAGATCCTTCTCGCATTTGTTTACAACTCAGTATTAATTATCTTTTAGTCTACTTAATTTCATTAAGTTTAGTTAGTAAAAATACCAACAAATTGTTATTCTTAACCTTTGGGAAGTTGATTACGAAGAATCGAGTGAGTCTAACAACTATAATTGATAGGTTAAGTCCATGTGGGATTCGACTCTCGGCGAAATACTCAGATTATATTTGCAACGCCCGCTTAATCTTTTTATAAGACATAGTTGAGTGTGATCACGATCCGAAGGTGCATCTGAGGATGTATTGTGACAAGATCATAGGGGTTGGTAAAGATGAAATAATCTGCATGAAGGTGTTCATGAGGAGCCACACTGGAGACGCCTTATCCAGGTACATCAGTCAAAATCCCAAGAAGTGGATTAACTAGGTAAGCATGGCGTCAAATTTCATTGATCAGTTCAGATTCAATACAGAGAATGCACCAGATGTCTTCTATATTCAGAATCTTAAGAAGAATTCAACAGATACTTTCCGTGAGTATGCTACTCGGTGGAGATAAGAAGTTGCGAAAGTAAGGCCGGCATTGGAAGAAGAACAAATAAACAAATTCTTTGTCCGGGCCCAGGATCCGCAATATTATGAGAGGTTAATGGTTATTGAGAATCATAAATTCTCTGACATCATAAAATTGGGCGAAAGAATAGAAGAGGGAATCAAAATCGGGATGGTAACAAATTTCGAGGCATCACAAGCTACGAACAAAGCCTTGCAGTTAGGAGGCATATCCAAAAAACAAGGAAGTAGGGGATGTGATGGTAGCCCAAGGTCCGAAATCTCCTCTCACATACCAAAAACCTCCACCCACATATCACCCTTCACCTCCCAGATATCCACAATCCGCCAAAACAATCAAAAACCCAGACCAAATTTCGACCGTAGACCGCCCAGACAATACACCCCTATTGCTAAACCCATTGACTAGTTGTATGATATAATGAAAGTTGTCGATTATGTCACTCCCATTCCAGCTGTTGCCATGGAAAATTTCTCTCAGTGGGTCAATCCAAACAAGACATGTGCCTACCACTCGGGCATGAAGGGCCACATTATTGATGAATGTCGCACTTTGAAGGACAAGATAAAGACGTTGATTGATACCAAAGTTATACAGGCAAAGGAGACTGCACCTAATGTCCGCAACAATCCCTTCCCGTATCACAGGGGCGAGGGGGTGAATGTGATAGAAACTGATGAAGAATGGGACCCGGCGGGATCAATTGGACTCATTCGAGAAGGAGATGATCCCAAAATGTCTCCAATCACTCTCACACCTATCGTGGTACATATACAGTCACCGATTGAGGTTGAGGTAGCTGCGCCAACTGTTTTTGAGGTTGAAGTAACAACACCTTCAGCCGCACCTGCTCCATTTGAAGTAGAAGTGACCGCGCCATTCACTGTAACGGTAGCACCCACACCATCCTTTAATTCCAATGTTGTACCCTGGGACTACACCCCAGAAGCAAGAAGAAAAGGAAAAGAAAAAATGGAAGAAATTGGTGCAGCGCAAGGGATGACCAGAACTGGTAGGGTTTACACGCCTGAGAATTTAGGGGGAACAAGTAAAGAAGCCGCTTCCAAACAGGCTATCATTGGAACCGGCCCGAATGATCTTTGGAGAAAGGTGCAAGCGAGAGAGTATTTTGTGGTTGACCATCTGAACAAAACCCCTACTCAGATATCCATTCTATCACTACTGCAAAATTCTGAAGCACATAGGAACACATTGATGAAGGTATTGAACGAGGCTTATGTACCCAACAACATTACCAGTGGGGAGATGGATAACATGGTAGGAAAAGTATTGGAAAGCCATAAGATCACTTTCCATGAAGATTAATTGTTGTCAGAAGAGTTATATCATAACAGGGCGATGCATATCACAGTACAGTGCGAAGACAAATTTATTTCTAGGGTCTTGATAGGTGGGGGCTCAAGTCTCAACATCTATCCGCTGACTACTTTTAAGAGATTGGGTAAATGTTTGCATGAGATACGAGCAGTAACTATGAACGTAAAAGAATTCGATGGGTCTCAAAGGGCCACAACCGGAGAAACTAACCTCTGTATACAAATGGGCCCAACTTGGTTTGATATTGAATTCCAAGTGCTCGACATATCCGCCTCATACAATCTGCTATCTGGATGACCCTGGATACACGCCGTTGGGGCTGTAGCATCTACTTTGCATCAGGCTGTGAAGTTCGAATGGAATCATAAGAAGATGATCATTATTAGAGATGGGAGTAACCCTATTTACACCAATCAAACTGTTCCGATTGTGGAGAATAGAAGGAAGCTAGGGGGAGACTTACCACCGCATTGAGCGTGTTAAAGCAATCGAGAATGATAAATGGTGTAGTAGCAAGATAGAAAGCATATTAGCATGGACACGGTATGAACCCGGCAGAGGTCTGGGCAAGAATCTCCAAGGGATCACCAAACCAATACAATTAAAATGTCATGACACGACCTTTGTATGGGGATATTAATACACCTGGCACGGGTATCAGAACTGGTCGCGACCATGGCGTGGTCTTTATTACCCTATCGAGGCAGCTGATACCGCATCTGAGCCAATCCTTCTATCGGGCCAATATGACGTAGGGATCTGAAGAAGATGAAGTGCTAGCTGGTTTGAGCAATCTATTCTTGGAAGATGAAGACATGGATTGCAGTGCAATAGTTGAGCAGGAGGAGGGGGAGGAAGGTCTCGTCATCCAGACAGTGGAGAAGGGAGTTGTTCTCAAGAACTGGACTGCCACGCCATCATGGGCCCGCCGAGTTCCGGGGTAGCCTAGCTGCTTGTGTCATTTATTTTGAAAACAATTCTTATGAGAATCTTTAAACATTTTTCAATATTTTTTTTTGAAACATTTGTTCGAATCATTACAATCACTTTTATTTTGACATCCTGACACTTATTATGGTTTGCTATTTTATTATTTATTACTATCCTCTACATTTTTTTCTCTACAACATTACTATTTCTTATCTTGATGAACCGACAACTGTGACATGCAATGAGACAACGCAACATAAGGATAGTGACTCAGAAGAAATAGAAGAAGAGGATATAATACCTGAGGAAATTGTCAGAGAAGTTGAGAATTTTGAGAACAAGTCTAAGTCCAACTTGGACGAAACTAAGATAGTCAACTTGGGAGATTCCGAAATAGTCAAAGAAACTCGCATAAGCATTCACCTGTCACCATCAGAGAAAGAAGAATACACTCGTTTCCTGAAAGAATATGAAGACATTTTCGCATGGTCTTACGATGACATGACTGGTTTGAGCACATCAATAGTGGCTCATAAACTACCTACCAACCCAATGTGTCCGCCAGTAAAGCAGAACCTCAGAAAATTCAAGTCGGATATGACTTTAAAAATCAAAGAAGAAGTCACCAAGCAGATCAAAGCTAAGGTTCTCAGATTAGTTGAATATCCAACTTGGTTGGCTAACATCGTGCCAGTTCCGAAGAAGGATGGGAAAGTCAGAGTATGCGTCGATTATCGGGACCTAAACAAAGCAAGTCCCAAAGATGATTTTTCACTACTCAACATACACATACTGATCGACAACTGCACCAAGCATGAACTCCAATCCTTTGCCGATTGCTTTGCAGGATAACATCAGATCTGGATGGATGAAGAAGATGCCGAGAAAATAGCTTTTATTACACGATGGGAGGGTGTACTACTATAAAATTATGTCGTTTGGTCTGAAGAATTCTGGGGCCACTTATAAGAGAGGCATGACAACTATTTTCCACGACATGATATACAAGGAGATAGAGGTATATGTGGATGACGTCATTATCAATTACAAGAAGGGAACAGATCACATAGAAAATTTGAGGAAATTCTTTGATCATATTGAGAGGTACAATTTTGAATTGAATCCCGCAAAATGTTCCTTCGGGGTCCCAGCTGGAAAGTTGTTAGGACTCATCATCAACCGCCGAGGAATTGAGCTAGACCCATCAAAGATCAAGGCTATCCAGGAGTTTCCGCCTCCAAAGAACAAGAAAGACTTGATGAGTTTCTTGGGGCATCTTAATTATATAAGACGCTTCATAGCACAATCAACCATAATATGTGAGCCGATTTTAAAAATGCTAAAGAATGATGCCGCAAGCAGTTGGACGGAAGACTGCCAGAAAGCTTTTGACAAAATTAAAGAATATTTGTCCACACCGTCAGTCCTGGTCCCGCAACAACCTAGTAGACCACTGCTACCTTATCTCTCCGTACTAGATGGGGCTTTTGGTTGTGTATTGGGACAACAATACGAGACGGGAAGGAATGAACAAGCCATATATTGTCTGAGTAAGAAGTTCACACCCTACGAAGCACGCTATTCTTTGCTAGAATGCACATGTTGTGCTCTGACATGCATAGCCCAGAAGCTGAAGCACTACTTCTATGCCTATACCACATATCTCATATCAAGGATGGATCCTTTCAAGTACATCTTCCAGAAACCCATGCCTATAGGGAAGCTGGCAAAATGATAGATATTGTTGAGTGAATTCGACATCATCTATGTGACTCAAAAGGAGGTTAAAAGACAAGAATTAGCGCATCATCTTGCAGAAAATCCTTTAGGAGGAGAATATAAACCACTAATATTGTATTTTCCTGATGAAGAAGTATCATTCGTAGGAGAAGATATCACCAAATCCTACGATGGTTGGAATGTGTTTCGAAGGAGCCGCAAATTTCAAAGGAGTGGGTATTGGAGCCGTTTTGGTATCAGAGACATGTCAACATTACCTGGTATCCACGAAACACAGATGTTTGTGCACCAATAATATGGCAGAAAATGAGGCTTGCATATTGGGGCTCAATTTGGCCATTGACATGAATATCCAGGAATTACTGATAATTGGTGATTCAGATCTTCTGGTACATCAGGTGCAGGGAGAGTGGGCTACAATGAATACCAAGATATTACCATGTTTATATCATTTGCAAACAATGACGAAGAGGTTCACAAAGATAGAATTCAGGCATGTCCCAAAAATTTAGAATGAGTTCACAGAGGCACTGGCCACTTCGTCCTCCTTGATATAGCATCCGGACAAGAATTTCATCGACCCCATTTCAGTAAGGATTCATAATCAGCCAGCTTACTGCAATTATGTTGAAGAAGAAACAAACAGTAATCCATGGTTCCATGATATCCAGGAGTACTTGTCAAAAGGAGAGTACCCAGAGCTTGCAAATCATACTCAGAAACACACGCTCCGAAGATTGTCCAACTATTTCTTCCAAAGTTGAGGAATTCTATACAGAAGGACTCCAGGCATAAGGCTATTACGTTGTGTCGACGCCAAGGAAGCTTCCAAACTGCTCGAAGAGATACACGCTAAAACTTGCGGACCACAGATGAATGGTTTCGATTTAGCCAAGAAGATACTGAGAGCATGATATTTTTGGATGACTATGGAAACAGACTGCATCAGATATGTCCAAAAATGTCATCAATGCCAAATACATGCAGATATGATATGGGTGCCGCTAAATGAACTCAATGAAAAAAGTGCACCTTGGCCTTTTGTTGCTTGGGGAATGGATGTCCTTTGACCAATCGAGCCCGTCGCTTCAAACGGGCACAATTTCATTCTAGTAGCCATAAACTACTTCACAAAATGGGTTGAAGCTACATCTTACAAAGTCGTAACCAAGAAAGTCATCGCAAATTTTGTCAGAGATCGTATTGTTTGCCGATTCGAGGTGCCGGAATCCATCATCACTGACAATGCCGCCAATCTCAACAATGACTTAATGAAAGCTATGTATGAAATCTTCAAACTCAAGCATAAGAATTCCACAGCATACCAGCCTCAAATGAATGAAGTCGTGGAGGCCGCCAACAAGAATATCAAAAAGATATTGAGGAAGATCGTAGAAAATCACAAGCATTGGCACGAGAAGTTATCATTTTCCTTATTGGGGTACCGTACCATAGTCCGAACATCAACCGGGGAAACTCCTTATTTACTGGTCTACGGTACTGAAGTTGTCATTCCAGCCGAGGTCAAAATTCCTTCCTTAAGAATTATACAATAAGTTGAACTCAATAATGTAGAATGGATAAGAAACCGCTATGAACAATTATCTCTCATTGTCGGGAAAGTAATGCATGCAGTGTGTCATGTTCAACTTTATCAGAACGGAATGTCCAAAGCTTTCAACAAAAGAGTCAAACCTAGGCAATTCGCACCGGGGCAGCTGGTGTTGAAACGGATCTTTCCGCATTAGGATGATGCCAAAGGGAAATTTTTGCCTACTTTGCAAATCCCCTACATGATTCACAGAGTACTAACAGGAGGAGCACTCATACTCGTAAAAATGGACATAGAGATTTTTCCATAGCCTATGAATTCAGATACATTCAAAAGATATTATGTTTAGAATGTTTGCGTTTCTCCATCTGATGTAATTGAACTACGCTTGACCTGATTCCCATTTAAGAAAGGATACGTAGGAAGCCCTGTAAGTTCAGTCACAATTCAATAAAATCTTCATTATCCCCACAACTAGAAACTGGGGCAGAATTTTGAGGAGGAAGTCTAGCGAACGTCATCACATGCAGAACGGTCAGAGAATCGCCTAAGCAACTGAGAAAGAATTTTGAGGAGGATCCTCAAAATTCTAATGCAAGGAAGTCGCAATGTCTCTAAAAGTGTCATAGTTATTGGTTCATCTAATTTACTTGATATTACATATTTTCTAAATAACTACATTCACCATATGCATGCATATTTTTTGAAAACTTTATCTTATGAAACAGCCAGATGCTACCCATGGTAACTCAAGCAGTATTTCGATAGAGAGCAAAGAAAAGCAGGCAAGCGGAGGCACGAATGAACCTTCCCCACAAAACTCACAACTTTCCTTTGGATGCAGGAACAAGAAATAGTCTCAAATTCGGGCACACCTCGGAATGACTATCTTCATAACGACAAAGTTGCTAAACACAAACACATCTCCAGCTAAGAAATACTCTTCTATCACTCATTGCCTTTCTTTGCATGAGACTAAGCATTGTCTCCCTTTTCTTGCATGAGGCTAAGAATTGCCTCCCTAATTGCATAAGGATAAGCGCTATCTTCCCTTGCATGAGAATAAGCATTGACTCCATCTTGCATGTGGCTAAGCCCTGCCTCCTTAATTGCATATGGCTAAGAACTGTCTTCCCTCGCATGAGACTAAGCATTATCTCCATCTTGCATGAGGCTAAGCATTGCCTCCTCAATTTCATAATGAAAAGCACTGCCTTCCCTCGCATGAGACTAAGCATTGTCTCCATCTTGCATGAGGCTAAGCCATGCCTTCTCAATTCCATAAGGCTAAGCACTGCCTTCCCTCGCATGAGACTAAGCATTGTCTCCATCTTGCATGAGGCGAAGACCTGCCTCCTTAATTGTGTAAGGCTAAGCATTGACTTCCCTCGCATGAGACTAATCATTGCCTCCAACATTGCATGAGGATAAGCCATGTCTCCTCAATTGCATAAGGCTAAGCATTGTCTTCACTTGCATGAGACTAAGCATTGTCTCCATTATTGCATGAGGATAAGCCCTGCCTCCTTAATTTCGTAAGTCTAAGCATTGCCTTCCCTTGTATAACCATAAATACTATGCTATTTGAAACCTTGCACTATTCTCCAACTTGGGGCTAAAATCTTCCCCCAATCTTGAACAAGACTAAGCTCTGTCTTGTTTCGCTTCACATAACCAAGCATCATGTCTTTGCATCTCATGGGCTGATATATCACCATTTTGTCCAAAGGCCTCAAAGTCCGAAGGCATCATCCTCATAGCTGGAAGACAACATGCCATGGCCTGGGGATCTCTCAATATTGCACATCATTATTGAAAGGTGTCCTGATTCAGAGGCACCATCCTCATGGCCCGAGAACATCATTTTATGGCCTACGAATCCCCAATCTCACGATTCATAGCCTGGGACGTCATGGTCTAAGGACATTATCCTCATCGTCCACAGACGATCTCCATGATCCAAAGGGAATTTGATTCATGTTTAAATTCTTGCTATAATCCATATATATTTGCATGCATCATGTTTTAAGTTTTGCAGGTGAACCAGGAAGTAACTGTTATCCTAACAGGAGCAATATTTGCTCTGATTTTCGTTCAACGTTCATATCCTGCAATTATTTCAAACGTAACCAACCACCGTCCATTACCCATTCCCATCTGACAACCGTTCATATATCCATAACCATTCCAAGGTACATCCAACCACAATGTTTATCTCGTCCTGTCCAGAAAAGCTTGTCTGTTCCTATAACAACTGCATCGGCTTATTCCAACGTTGTATCCAGAACTACACACGTCCTGATTCCCGTAAAATCACGGATATGCAGGAAACTCAGAAACCAGAGTTCAGCCTACACTTTTCAAATTCCTTCATTCGGTTAAAATCGGTCATCATTTCTTTACTCGACAACTCTTTCATCATTCCCGAGTATAGAGGGCAGCTGTTGAAACCCAATTTTACCCTCATATTATATATATATATATATATATATATATTATCAAAATAGTACGTATGCATCATTTATCTTATAAGAATATACAAGTATTTTAATAATTTTTAAAACCTTAAAATTAATTTTCTTGCATTTAAATTACTTGAATGTTTATTAATTACTGCTTCAATTATTTTTTGATGACTTAATTACCTAAAATTATTATTTGCATCCATAATACATGTTTCATATATTCTTACTTTATTTTTATATAATTACATTTGTATTTTTAGGCCATCTGCAAAAACTTGCAATAATAGCCTATATTTTAAAACTTTACTCTATTTTCATTTTTATTCGAGGATAAAATAATATGTTAAATTTTTATAATCTTATACTATTGTTTTAAAATATTACTTTCCAAAAATAGCATTTTTACAATTTATTTAATTGTTTTTTTAAATTATGTTTTCCCTTAATCTCTTATCTTAAAATTTGGCCCAAAATTGGGATTCTTTTCGTACCTAAACTACCCAGGCCCTTGGCCCAATTACCCTAGACCAAACGAAACACCCTTAGTTCCCAACCCACTCCAAAACCCGACCTAATTCTTCTCAAATCCCAGTCTTTGATCAAAAGTGATCAACGGCTCACAATACTCCCCTCATTTCTCCTTATACCCCCACCCCTAACCCTAGAGACCATTTTGGCCAGCCAGCCGCCTCTATACTCTCTTGAACTTTCTCCTCTCCTCTGCAAACCCTATCATTCATCGCCTGATTTCTCTCCAATTCCGACCTAGAAATGGAATCCTCCTATGATTTACTTACCTTATCAGCCTTCTCCCGTTATTGGTCGTCTGTTTATGATATCACATAGGTACTTGCCTAACTTTGGCAAGTACCACTTCCAAGATCGGACTGGAATGACTTCGATCTTAGGCGGTTTTCCGTCAATATACGCTCAATAAAGAGCGATTTACACTCTTGGTTCAAAATTCAGACGGTTGAACCCAATTAGGGTTTGAGTCTCTCCATCTCACTTTCTGATTTTAATTTGTATATGATATTTTCTTTCCTTATTTGTGCCTGAATAATTTGTTTTCCATGTTTACTTGTTAAATTTCTACACTATATAAACCCCTCCCTTCCCTCTTTGGAGAAAGACTTTGGAATCACTATAATCTCACTAGATTTAAAGCTTTACTCTGCTATTTCTTTCTATACTTTGGTTTTTTGCTGGCTGAAAGTCAAGGCCACTAAATTATGGGTTCTTGCTTTTCGTTGATGTTTACAATACTGTGGACTTATGTTCTTTCTTGTATTTTCATTTAACTGGTAAGTTACTTGACTTTTGCAATTCCATCCTTATATGTCTCTGATTTGAATGTGTTCTTACTTCTGCAATCCATGGCTTAATATGTTCTTGGGTTACTTTTAAGCATCACTCTGTTAACTTTATATTTGTTTTAAGTCTCTTTAGCATTTAACTACTCCTAATGCTGCTAGTTCTGAGATTATGTATGCCTAACTTGGGTAATCTTAACCTTCCTAAGCTCGTTTAGCTAGTGTATTGACGCCTGAATGTTCATGAATATGCTTACTTGCTTTGTCCTGAATCTCTGTAATGAATGCCTCACATTCGTGGTAACCTGTGTTAAGACTTTCGCTATTAATTATAACTTGTCTCTCTGCTATTGTGTCACTCAGCATGCTCACTCGATCACATGCCCTTTTAAGGTTTTCTTGTGATTTAGAACAGTTATCTCAGCCCGTTTTCCCTAGCATGTTTGAATTTTGTGTTTATTATATTAGGATGAATCTTTGATACAAGTGGACCTTCTTTAGTTAATTAGTCTACTGTGTCAATCCCTGAATGCCTACATATGTTTCTTGACATGAGTTTACTCTCCACTCTGTTCTGAATATCTGTAGTGATAGTCTTGCAAATGATATGTGTTCTAATTTGTATTGAGACCTTTTCTATTGACTATGATCTTTCCTCTCTACTAACATGTCCTTCAGTATGTATTTTACCCACTTGGTGCCCTGTTCCATCTATGATTACTTGGCTTATCAGAATGCGCATTCCCATCATGTCTAAATGCTGTCTTGTTTCTTGATAATGATACTAGGATGTATACTTAGCATAATTTCCAACCATATTTCAACTTGTTTAGTATCGTGCATCTGTGCATAATAACCTTTGTCTATCATGTGGACTTGTTATTTCCTTAATTCTTTCAATATGTGACTGCCTATGTGCTAAGTGTTGAACCTGCTAAGTTTGTGACTTTTTTGATTATCTGCTCTATATGCTCAATTTGATCATGCCTATTTAAATTATAAGTATCCCTTAATTACTGTCTCTCAACCTTCGTCCACTCTCTTTCACTTGTTACCTGGGCTCTTTTGAGTTCTCATTCTTAGCCGGCTGAAAGCCAAGGCTACTTAGGTTCTATCATTTGACCTCTCTAGTGTGAGCACTGCTTAGGGTCCAATTGAGACCCTTGTGAACTCTGACACTCTAGGATTTGGTCCTTAGTCATTCCTTGTATGTCCTCTATTAATCTCTCTAGAGTGAGCGCTGCTTGGGTTCTTGAAGCCCTTGGGAACTCTGACACACTAGGGTCCTAGATCTTTCCTAGTTGCTTAACTCTGCTTTTACCTACTGGCTTAATCAACTGGTTTCTGGCTACTTTACATAAATGAAGATTTGACTTTTGGACTGTTGTAAAACTGTATGGGTATGAGAATGAAGGCCTGGCCAGGCAGGCCTATATTTTTGGGTCTGCCTTAGGCTCGCTATTGCTATTCTGTAATTCTGCAATTTACTTCATTCATCTGCCTTGTAATAATGTTGTAATAACAATTGGGATGTTAGTAAAATTGGAAAAATGGATTTATTTTACACTTGTATTGAAATGGGTAGAAATCCTACCTATAGGTGTTTTACTTTGCTAAAATACGTGTTGTTATTGTGTGTGCTAGATGACCTGCTTATAGGTGTTTCCTTTGCTCAAATATGTTCTGCCATTGTGTGTGTTAGATAACCTGCCTATAGGTGTTTACTTTATTCAAATATGTTCTACTATGATGCATGTTAGATAACTTCCCTAAAGGTATTTAATTTGACGTATTTTGCTTCCACATGCTAGAAACCATGTCTAGAGGAAATTAAATGACCAATGTTTCAATAAGCGCTATAGAATTCTATAAATTCACGTGCTACCTAATATGTTATTTAGAAATCATGTCTATAGGGTTAATTGGTTAATATGTTGTTGTTAAGTTAATAAACATGCGTATAGGATCTAAAATCATTCTTAATTATCGATTATAGAAATCATGCCTAAGGAATATAAAATCGGTCCTAATTATTAATTATCCTGCTTGTTTCCTTTAAGTGCTAATGTTGAACTTTCAACACTGTGTCATCGCCATTATTAGAAAGCATGCATGTTGATACCCAATTTTTCCCAAAAAATATTTTAAAATTGCATATATACCTTCAAAATCATGCATTAATAGCAATTGGTATTTTTCCATAATTTTCCTATATTTTTATTAATTTACCCAGCATTTTATTTCCAATAAATAATTACAAATTGCATCACAAATGATTTCAAAATCATTTCTTGGTTTTATTTATCATTTATGGTCCCATAAGACCAAATTATTTCATAATTAGCCAAATTGGCACATTTTGGCTATAATTGCAGTAACTTTGCAATTATAGCCCAATCTTATAATTTTGTAACATTTTTTACCAAAATTTAGTCATTTGTATTTTAAAATAATAAATAATCATTTAAAATCATTTTCTATGAAATTCATTTTTATGATTATTAACTATCTTTACAAATTATTTTAAGTAATTTAATTGGGTATTTAACAAATAGATATTTTTCATTTTAATTCTAGCCAAAATTAAAACTAGAACCACCTGAGTAAATCAAGCCCAAATACCCCAGGCCCAATCCACTATCCTACCAGACCCAATTCCCACTTAATCTGGATCGTTGATCATTTCAGATCAACGGACCAGATTCATTCTTACCAAAATTAACNCCCCCCCCCCCCAAACCCTCATTCTCTCACTCTCTCATTTTCTCTCCACCACCATCTCCTCTCATCTCTCTCAAGCTCTCTCTGCTAAACCCTGCTCATACTCATCGGTCGTTGGCTTGCCGGTAACAATGGTTGTTCCACCGCCACCCCTAGCCTCCATGGCTCCCTCACACGTCGGATCCTTGCTACCCTGAGGTCCTCAAGGGGACCAGAGGTCATTCAACTCACACACATGGCCTTTTTCATACCGTTCCCAGGCCACCCTTGGCCGTCCGAGTAAGATATCTCTAATTTCGGCTAAACTATGGTTTCTAAGCCTGATTCACTATAATCCTGGGTTATCTCTCTCTAAAACCCTAATTTTAGTTCTTGACTTCTTAAATTTGTAACAGATCTAAGAGCCTTTTGAGTTATTTTATTGTTTCCTTAAAGATCTTTCCGATTTATAAAAAATGCCTCTTCGTCTTGAAACTATGGCTTCTTAAACCCCTTTTAAAATAACTTTTCCTTCTGATTTTCAGTATTATCCTATTATTCTTACTATGTTTCAACTGTTATTTATGTTTTTATCTTTATCTGATTTATTTTTTTGAAAACCCTAATTTTTTGTCTTAATCTTGGATTCTGAGTCTGTCTTTGATAATATGTTCGTTTAATGTGTGTGTGTGCTTGTTTCTCATGAATGCTCTGAGTTTCTGTGATTTTACCATATTATATTCATTGGGATTTCTGATTTTTGCTTCTTCCACTAATATTATATTTATTCTGTTAATTCCTCTAATTAGTTCTATGTTTTCTAGTTGGACCCCTGATTCTATGTGATTCTTACTTTACTATGTTCATGATTTTACTTCTTCTTGCCTATTATGTGTTTACGTCTATTCATAGAGATTTCTTTTAATTCTCCCCTTAATCACTATTTCTCCTATTCAAATCCCTAATTTCCTGTAATTAATACCTTTCACTAATCTCTTATGATGATTTCCTTGCTGATTTTCCAACCTTAGTTTATTTATTGCTTTATTTTATGGTCGATTATGCTGTCAAACTGATTCTTATGACATTTCCTTAATTAGAATATAATGTACCTAGCCTTAATTGCTTACTTTCTACCCGTCTGTGCTGAAATTATTTCCTTATGTGCTATATTCCAGTCACATATGGTATCTTTCCTTATTTGCCACCTGTATTCTACCATTTGAAGTTAACTCCCTTAATTAAGAGAGTACTGATATAATTTCATACTAATTGATACCTAGTTCCATAATTACTTCATGACTTTGATTCTTACCTTACTATTCTACCTAGTTTCAAACTATATATATACATGCTCTCTCATTAACACACGAACACATTGGTTTAAAAACTATCTCCCACACTCAAAGCTTTCTGCTCTCCTTCTTTGTTACTTGCTACTGTTCTGAGTTAGCCGGCTGCAAGCCAAGGCTAATTATTGTGCTCTCCTATTCTTCACTTTTGTGTTTGCTATCTTCTTTACTGGTATGTTCTGATTTCAATTCAAGTCCCAAAACCAATATGTTTCTTTTACTGCTTCAGTTTATCCTGTTTCTAGTTTGTTTTTATCTATGGTTTTGTTGTGCAACCTGTAGTTGACATATTTACATTTTCGTCCATCTAGCATGTTACGTTATGTATTACTCCCCTTAGGATCAGCAGGAATATGTTACCCCCCCCCCCCTCTTTTTTTGTAGTATGTCTCAATGTGACTCTGTTCAATTCTGTGTTTATCTGGTTTCTAGTATGAACCTTTCTTTGGCAAAATAATTTGTACCCTAAGTTGCTTGATTCTATGTTGATTCTGGAGTTCATGCTATTCCCTGCAAGAACTGATATGCTTGTACATTATATGCTCTATGTGTCCCCAATTCCCATCACCCCTGTGTGAAGGTTTGTTCTATGTGTGATGCTGAACCTGCTTTGGTTCTGTGTTTGATTTGTGTTTGTTAATTGCCCTACTCTCCTCAAAATTTGTTCTACTAAACAACTCTCTCTTATTTTATAAAACTATTTCTACTGAATCTCTTTCAATAACTGATTTCCTATCAAACCCTTTCAAAATTATGTCAAGCACTCTCACCCTACTCTTAGGTCTTTAAGTTCTACCCCTCCAGTGTGTGACTACTTTGGGATCATGTGAGATCCCTCTGAACTCTGATCCACTAGGGCTGACACTTCCACACTGCATTTACTCAGTTATGGTTATGAAATTTTGGTGTGAGCACTACCCGGGATCCTTGAGGTCCTTAGGGAACTCTGACACACCCGAAAATGAAAAAGTTATGAAAAACTTTGGCACTTGAGGCTGTGGGTAGTTTTGTATATCTGGGCCTGTTTCAGGATCCTATAGTGTAACTTCTTCTTTTCTTTTTCTACTTATGTAATTCATTTCAATATTGGTTTGTAATAATTATTGTAAACGAATATTGGGGTTGGCTAGTGAAAAGGGAGGGTAGTTATATATGTTATCATTATCAATGGATATAAATCATGCCTTAGGTTTACATTTCCTATATGTGCATTAGAATCCATATTTAGGACCAATACATTCAAAGCATCTCATTAGATATCATGTTCTTAGGTTTCACGTATACTGTTCCAGCATTTCATTTGATATTATCACTCAAAAATCCTGCCTTTAGGCTAAATAACAGCATTAACATAAAAATGTTGCTCCTGCACATCCTGAAATTATGATGTAACTTTCTGCGCATTTAGAAATCATGCTTTAGGAATTCTGCATTTTATATGTGCATACTAGATACCATGCCTTAGGATTTGGTTTGTATTTGCTAAGCCAGGCCTAGTTAAACTATTGATGCATGAAAAAAAAGGGACATAAGACAGTCTCATATTTGATCATCCTGTTTTAAATAAATTGGTAATAATCCCTTTATTTTGCAACACTTAGAACACCATGATTTAGGTATAACAACTTCTAAACATTTTTTTAACAATTCTGTAACTATTGTGCATTACCCCCACGCCTAGGCAAGCCTTAGGTAATCAACCTTCATAAAACTGGAAAACTATTTATTTTGTGTTTACTGCTTGATGATTAACAGGCTTAAAATCAGTAGGCAAACTGATTAAGGCCCCTGCTTATGGGTTTAGAAAATAAAATTGCATATATTTTGTGTTTTAATATTCACTTAGACACCATGCTTTAGGATCCTGTCTAATAAAATGCCTCTTGTTTGTGTTTGAGTCGTGTTGTTTACGTGCATTATCTGTGGAGGTAAATCTGAGCCTCTTAATTGTTCTTTCCTGCTTTTATTGCTAAAGTCCTATTTGTTCTTGCTTGTCGCCTAGTTTTTTCTCCTTTTAAACCTTAGGGGTCTGGCTAGAACTACCTACATATAGAAGTCCTAATTTCCTTTAGGACCATTAAGAAGGTACGGGTAAAAGCACGCATAGAGTTCGTTAAACAACACTCGCTTAAATAACCGCTACGGGGTAGGAAAGGGTAGATATGGATATGATGACCGGTGCGCTAATGCCACGCGTAGCCCCTCACTGAGGAGTGATTACCGGGCATTGCATTGATGTGATCTTATAGGATAAACAATCTATGACTCCCCTATCCCTTACACATGTGTGCTTAGACTGTAAATCTTTCAAAACCTTATATATGTGCTTAGACTTTAGATATTCTAAAATATTATTTCACAAGTGTGCTTAGAATGCGAATCATTTCAAAACCCTTTATTTTGTTTGTGCTTTAATTGCTTATTTGCTACTTGTTTAAATTCACAAAGCTTGTTTTGCCTGGAACTACAGTTGTGGACTTTTAGGGGTGCCTAACACCTTCCCCTTGAAGTAATTTGAAGCCCTTACCCTGTCTCTGGTTATTCAAATCTGTGTTGTAAATGACCCTTAGTAGGTGCCCTAACGCACCTTAATTCGTTAGATGGAGACTCTTCAATTCCTTACATACCCCTTTTCCCAAAAGAAAACGAGTTGTCCCAACATCGTCAAAAACCTTGACCGATCCGAAAGGAGAGGGAAAAAGGAGGCGCGACAATGCCTATAGGATCCAATCAAGCAATTCTCAATATTCTCCTCTAGTTATCATTGCCAATTACTGCACAAATCTCCTAGATATCATGCCTAAAGGTTTAACCGCTTATAACCCATAATAAGTAACTGCGTAGTTACTTAGAAGTCGTATTTAAAAATGGTTTTTGTATATGAAATTGTCTTCCCATTAAAAATCCAAAATCACATAGAGATCATGTCTATAGGATTCAACAACCTTAATTTGTCTAAAATCTGCAACTGTCAAATGCCTAATCTGTTTGCGTGCATTTGTTGCCTAAGTGTGGAGGCTAACTTGAGCCCTTATTTGTTTATACATGAAAGTCCATCTTGTTTTGTATGTCTCTTAGTTTTCTCATTTTGAGCAACCTAAGTTGAGTCTAGAACCATCCAAGATAGAGGTCCAAACTCCTCTTGGACCATAGGTATGGGATGGGTAGTGCACGCATAAGGTACGATTTAGAATTAATTGGTACGCTTTAGGTAAACAACTTAAAGATAGTAATCGGGTAGCAGGAGATGATAATTTGTGCCTGCTAAATAATACGAGTAACACTCCACCTCGAGGGAGTTATGAAGTATTATTTATGTTGCACGGAGTGATCCTTTAGGTTAAAAAACATAGAACCCTCCCCCCCCCCCCCCCCCCCCCCCCCCACCTTTGCCTTAAAATCAATTATTTTGTTTATTTGCCCAATTTTGTCTTTTCTCTTTATTTAGACTAATTCATATAATTTGAGTTCGGTCGGGACCCATAGTTGTGGACCTTGAGGAGTGACTAACACCTTCTCCTCGAGGTAATTGAGCCCTTACCCGAACTTCGGTGATGCAGACTAGTTAAACCAGAGTTATTTGCAAATAGGCGCCTTAACGCTCCTCAAACCCGTTAGGTGGTGACTCTCTCTTTTAACACCCTTCCTTAAAAGAGTTGTCAGTCGAAACCCGATTTCGCGAGAAAAAGGGGCGCGGCACTCATTAGGTTTACACCTAGGTAAATGTTACACCCCTAGGCTTTTCCTTAATCTATTAAAAAACCAAAAACAATTCATTCTCTAGTTGAGACCACTTAGTCTAGTTACTTAGATGTTAACTTAGAATACAAACATCCACTTTGTTTGTAAGGACAATTAAGCTATTTCACGTTCTCTTCTTGAATATTTACCTTAATACCGATCTCAAATTTCATGTGGAATTCGACCCCGATTCAAGTTGGATATTGTAATTGCAATGACCATTTTCTATTTATTATTGAGTGTGGATTGGACGTGATCAGGCTCTCCCTCAGGCTCACCCAAAAAATACCTTTTAAAACACTGCTTATGGGTGTTCAAGAAGAATTGAATAATTGGACCAAACCAAAAATTAAACAACGTTAAGTAAAAATTCAACATGTTCTTTCACTTAGTTTGTTTGGTTTTAAATTTTTAAAACTGGATTATATTTGATTAGGTTCATTTTATTCCTATATATATATTCATGAAGCTTTACCTGAGTTTATATTCTTTTATATGTAATTAACTAGGAGCGATTTATTTATTATTAACTAATAAGATTAGTAATGTTTGAAAGCATATACTATGAGTTTAAAGTCTAGCGGATGATTATTATGTTTCGCAGTGATGATTTAGTAGCTTTTGGTACTTCCAGATTTGTTGATCCCTACTTCTGCTTATGCACTAAAGTGAGCTATTTTGTTTTCATTATTTAAACTTTGTTAGTTGAATTAGCTATGTCAGGATGTAGAGTTACGCTCCATATAACTCGAAAGCGGGTATTATTTTGATTTTTGACTTGAGTTTTGAGTTGTGAATATAGACCTCGTGTTGAAATTTTATTTCAGTCGTATACATTTAATTTTTCATACTCTCTGTATCTCAATATATGTTAGACTATTTCTTTTCTCCAAAATTAAACTTTTTAAATTTTAACTATGTGCTTGGATATAAAGTCTTTAAGTTTTTCAAAATAAAAATAACATTTGAACACTACCCAAAAAACTATTATAAGTCACAATAATTAATAATTTAAAATATTTAATATATATATAAATATTACAATCAAAGAATAACTCGTTCGTCCGAAATTCGAACCCGTCATATAAATTGGGACGAAGAAGAGAGTATTTATTTACATTGGGTTTTATTAATCTACTTTAGATATTCTAAAATCTTGTTGTATTTTGATGAATTCTTGCTTTTATGGTTAGACTTTAATGATTTAGAATGTCGTTGGTCAATTATTCTCAAAGTTAAGAAGCCGAAGAGACATTCAAGCTTGGGCTGATCAATTGGTACTTTTCCTTTGGATATTTCTCCCGTAGTTTAATATGCTATAATACTTCATTCGGTATACAATAAGTGATTTTTTAATTTTTTTTATGATCCAAAATAAGTAATTTTTTCAAATTTTAAGAATGAATTAATTTTTTTTTCCTATATTGTCCTTGGAATAAATAACGTTGGAGTATGTGTTACGAGTGTTTATCTGAAGAGATAGTAAAAGTTAATATGATCAATTTCATTGCTAATTAATGTTAAAAGGTGAATTTCTTAATAGTTAGTTACGCGGAAACTTTCTGTTGTAGTATAGTTAGTTAATTAGTTAGTGGGGTAGGTGTTAATTATATACACTCACGTGTACAGTGTGTTAGCAGCATTAGTCATTGTAATCTTTTACATTATCTGCAGTTGAGATTCAATTTCTTCCAGAATCTTCTTCTTCTTCATCTTCCTTCAATTCTCCACCTTTAATGGTGGAATTTATCATTGTATCAGAGATTGAGTGAATCGATCGAGGTCGGAGTAAATTAAAATTGGCTTTGTGAAGCTATTTCTGTTCGTCGAAGTTTTTTTGTTTCGAGCTTTCTGAAATTCAACAATGGCGATTTTATATATTGACAATCCTATACATCCGTTATTCCTGCAACCGTTAGACGGTCCTAGAAATGTGATCATCTCGATTAAGCTAAAAGGAACTGAAAATTATTCAGTTTGGAGAAAAACCATGGTGATTGCGTTGCAAGAAAAGACGAAATGAGGGTTCTTCAATGGAAGTTGCACGAAATCTCAATTCACTAAATATCTGGACGAGGACTGGGAACAAATTAATGCAAAAATGTTGACATGGATTATGAACATTGTGTCTTCAGAATTGATTACTGGGATTCTATATGCTGAAAAAGCTCATGAGGTTTGGTTGGACCTTGAGGATCGATTCAACAAGGTCAATGGTTCTCGAGTCTATAATCTCCAACGAGAGATAGCTACAATTTCTCAAGGTACCTCTAGCATCTCTATTTATCACTGTAGGTTGAAGTCATTATGGGATGAACATGTCTCTCTTATACCTTCACTTCCTGTTACTGCTGGAACATGAGATTTCATTGAACATTTTGAACAACAAAAACTTTTTCAATTTTTAATGGGATTAAATGAACTAGCAAGTAGGAGCCAAAATTTGTTGCAATCTCCATCACCTACGGTTAGTCGCGCCTTTCCAATGCTAATAAATGAGGAGAATCAGAGGAAAGTCTGTGTGTCTAATTCTCATATTAGTTTAGCAAATAAGATGAATGAGTCTACAATGTTCATGAGTACCAGAGGGAATCAGACGAAATTTAAGAAGTTAAATGGCTTGTATTGTGAGTATTGCCATTTCAAAGGCCACTTGTTACAAATTACATGGGTATCCACCTTGTTACAAGGGAAGAAGGCAGCAGCAATACAAACAAGCAAATGAAGCTATGAATAATAACAATCACGATCAAGAGAATGTCATGAACAAGGAAAAAGCTGAAATGCCTCAAGAAATTTCAAACTTCTTCATTGAGGAACAATATGGTCAGATAATAAGGCTGTTGAACAAAGAAAAGGCAGAGGAGGCAGGTAATTATAATTCAAATTTGTTGAAAGATTATAGGGATCCTTGGATTATAGATACTGGAGCAACAAATCATATGGCTTCAAATCATAACATGTTGGACGATACGGTAAGATCACTTGAACATATGAGATGTAATGTTAGCCTATCCAATGTCAAGTATGTTCCTGTTACTTACCAAGGCAGCAAGTGATGTTTTTCAATTACTTTATGTGGACATTTGGGGCCCATATAGAGTTCCAACATACAATGGTAATTGATACTACTTAACATTTGTAGATGATCATTCCATGATTATTTGGGTGTTTCTATTGAAATTGAAGAGTGGCACTATTGATTTGCTGAAATTACTATTTATAAACTGGTGCATGTGCAATTTGGAAAGGTCTTTAAAATGTTAACGACTGATAATGGTGCATAATTCTTAAGTAAAAAATGTAAAGATTCCTATTAGGTTGTGGAGCCCTTCATCAAAGTAGTTCTCCCCACACTCCGCAGCAAAATGGAGTGGTGGAAAGGAGACATAGGCACATCCTGGATGTGGCAAGGGCACTGATATTTCAAGGCAACATTCTACTATATTTCTGGGGAGACTGTGTGTTAACAGTTGTCTACCTCATAAATAGAGTACCATCCTCAGTTTTGGGTGGCAGATCTCCTTATGAGGTGTTTCAAAAATCTAAGCCAAATCCATTACATTTGAGGGTCATGGGTTGCCTGTGCTATACAACAGTTATAGAAAAGATTGAAAAGTTTTCACTAAGAGCTGTAGCAGCAGTTCACATGGGGTACTATGTTTCTCATAAAGGCTATAAGATGTATGATATTAAGGCCATGAGATTTTTTGTGAGTAGAGATGTGACATTCAACGAGAAAATTTTTCCATTTCAATAAATGAAGAAGGGTGTAGACGTGCCATTGTTTTTGAAATCCAGGATACTCAGATGATTAACCAAAGAGCACCTACACAAGTAGCAATTTAGGGTGAAAATGGAGTTGATGCAGAATAGAATACAGTCGCCACACCTATGCCATCACTTGATGAACCAGCTTATGACACTTAGTTAGCAGCAGATGATGAACAATCAGATGTTGAACAGATTCAGCATGATGACTTGCCTTTCATTGATCCTGTTGTTCCAACATCTCAACTAAGGAGATCTTTAAGAGATCCAAGACCACCAACATGGCTGAAAGACTATGTCTGTCCGGGGAAAGGAAGTTCATACTTCAACCGCATCTATCCCATGTCCAACTGCTTGAATTACTTATCTCTCTCAACACAATATCAATTTTTTCTGGCTGCAACATCTGAGATAGGGCCTGCATCTTATATTGAAGCAATGAAGGACCCTAGGTGGATTGAAGCTATACAGACAAAAACTGATTCTCTTGTCTTAAATAACAACTGGAAATAGTTTATGTACCTAGAGGAAAGGTTTGATGTAGGTGGGTGTACAAGATCAAGTATGAATCCAATGGGGGAGATTGAGAGGTTCAAGCGAAGGCTAGTGGCAAAGGATTATAGTCAGCAAGAGGGACTGGACTACCAGGAGACATTCTCTCCAGTAGTTAAAATGGTCACAATGAGGGTAGTTATTGCTCTTGCAGCTATGAACCAGTTGAACTGTGATGACCCAAAAGGTCATCTTGTGTAATTTAGCAAAAAACTGTGTTCCGAGGCCCCGAAAGCCTCCGTTAATCTCACCTCAATGTGCATGCATAGCCCGAACCTGTAGCCGGGAAGTCTTTATGTGGAAATGTGTTGAACAGTTAAAGTTATGACAATTAATGGAATAAAGTTGACTTTGGTCAACATTTTTAATAAACGGACCCGGACCCGGATCCGAACCCGTGATCTAACGGTCCCGAAGGATCCGTAGGAAAATATGGGACCTGGGCGTATGCCCGGAATCGAATTCTGAGGTCCCAAGCCCAAGAAATGAATTATTAAAGAAAATTATTTTCTAAAAATAAGAAAGACTTTCGAAAATGAACTTTGACGTGAAATCTGTGTTACCGAGCCTGTATTAGGGTTTCGAAGCCCGGAACAGGTTTGATATGTGTTATGTGAGTTTTCTGTAAAATTTTGAAAGAAACGGACTTGGTTTGACGTGTTTTGGATCAAAATCAGAATAATTGAGCCTTATGAAGTTTTAAGAAGATTCTATGAGTTTTGAGGTTTAATTCATTGATTTTGATGATATTTTGGTGATTTCAATGCTTGAATAAGTCCGTAGGATGATTTGGGAGTCATGTGTATTTTTGGTTTTGAGACCCGAGAGCTCGGGTGAGTTTCGGGTAGTTAATGGGGTGTAAAAGACTTAGAATTTCTGGTATAAAAGTGCATATCTGGTGTCTGGTGTTGTTCAGTGCGATCGCAGGACTAGCTCGCGATTATATAGTGTGATTGAGAGGGGAGGGTTCTGTGACTCTATGCGATCGCATAGTTGCTTCCGCGATCGCATAGAGTATAGGCGGTCTGGGGTGGGGGGCTGGTAGCATCTCTCTGCGATCACACCATAACTTCCGCGATCGCAGACGTATGAGTCAGGTTCTTCTGCGATCACATCCTTCTGTCTGCGGTCGCATAGTAGGAATTTCTATAGCTCTGCGATCACATCCCTTCTTCCACGATCGTAGAGAACAAAATCGCTAAGTAATTTTCTTAAGTCAAAAACATAATGTTATTTCGGGATTTTCACTTCTTCATCAATTCCTTCTTCTCCAAAACCCCATTGAAGACCTCCAAGCCATTTTCTCCTCCATAGCCTTTTGGGTAAGTGTTCCTAACACAAATTTCTTCCACTTTCCTTCCCTAATCACTAGAATCTAGGCCTAAAATCCTAAAATCAAAGTAGAAATTAGGGATTTTGGGTAGACTTAGGGCTTTGGGAATTTTGGGTAATTCAACCTCAATTTGGGGTTGGATTTCAAAATAAATTATATATTTGAACTCGTGGGGGTATGGGTGATTGATTTTTTGGAAGAATGACGAGAAATGCATATTTAGGCTTTGGGATTAAATTATTGAGTCATTATTGATATTGTTGAGTCGATTATGTCTAGATAATATTGTTTCGGAGTTGGATTCGAGAGGAAAAGCAGTGCTAGAGGCTTGATTTGGATTCTTGGAATCGAGGTAAGTGTTTAGACTAACCCTAGCTTGAGGGAATAGGTGTTGAGTCATATGTGCTACGTGTTATTATCATTTTTAATGTATAGGTGATGTGACGAGTACCTATGCCTTGTCATCAAGCATGCCCGTGAGGCATATCTTATGGTATATGTGTTTTCTTCGATATCCACTGTATTTATGAGCTAGCTTCTATTTTGGAGATTATTCAATTGTTGGAAATACTGCGTTGTGACACTGTTTATTAGTTGTTCGGTTGAGGATTAATTTGGTTATGTTGTACGTTCAGTGAGATTGGTTATAGCTGGGTCCCTTGCCGGGACGGTGATATTTCTGTTATTGTTCCCTTGCCGGGATGGTGTAGATTATGATTTGTATTGTGGTTCTTCCTTGACAAATTGTTGTTCTGATTATTGTTGGGTCAGGAAGAGTGTAATGCACAAAGAGTGATGTCGTGCCATTATTCATATTAAAAGAACGAAGGTTAATGCCGTGCCGATATAGTGAGGTAACAGCACTAAGGGTGATGTCGTGCCATTGTTTATATTAAAAGCATGAAGGTTAATGTCGTGCCGATATTTTGATGTAAAAGCAGGAAGGGTGATGTCGTGCACATTTCTTAGTGAGAATGAGAGTAAAGTACGAAGGGTGATTCCGTGCACTTGTTTTGGTGAGTATGAGAGTAAAGCACGAAGGGTGATGCCGTGCACTTGTCGTGGTGAGAATGAGAGTAAAGCACGAAGGTTGATGCCGTGCACTTGTTTATTCCCTGTTGTTATTCTGATACTAGATGATTGCCATGTTCTGTTACTCAATAAGTTTTTTTCCCCTTTGTACCCTGGCATGTTCTTCCCGTATTTTGTACTTAACTGTTTACTTCCTGCCGTTATTTATATTATATATTATTGAATTGCACAGGTGGTTATTATTTGTCATGTCTTAGCCTCGTCACTACTTCGCACTTACTCAGTACATGGGGTCGGTTGTATTGATGCTACACCTGCACTTCTTTATGTTGTGCAGATTACGGTATCGGACCCGGTGGACAGTGACCGAGGGAGTGTCCTTCAGTCCACAGGCGACACTGAGGTAGTCCTGCAGGAGTCCGCAGGCTTTGGCGTCACCTCCTACCTCATTGCTCTTTATTTCCGTCTTCTCTTGTACTTCCGAGACAGTTGTATTTTTTTGTTCAGACTTGGTTTTTAATAAAAATCTTAGATTGTTCGTGAATTTGTGCCACAAGTCTTGGGGAATGTTTAAGAAATTTTGTACGAATTATTATTTAAGATGTTGAATTTTTTACCTTCCGCTTTCTCATATCGAATTGTTCTTGTATGTCTCTTTCAAAAATGCTAAACAGTAAAGGAATAAATCGGATTTGCTAGTAATGTTGGCTTGTCTAGCGAGTTCAATGTTAGACGCCATCACGGCCTGAAGGTGGGATTTTGGGTCGTGAGAAGGTTTTATCAGAGCTCTAGGTTGCTTAGGTCTCACACTTTACGGACAAACTTGTAGAGTCTGAGGGATCGGTACGGAGACGTTTGTACTTATCCCCCAGAGGCTACAAGGTTAGGAATGACTTCACATTTCTTCTTCTCTATCGTGCGGTTTGAATTCTAAATGCTAACTGATTTTCTATTCTATTCTCTCGCAGATGGCGAGAACACGTGCTTCCTCATCTACTGATCATCAGCCCGATCCTCATGTTGCAGTTCCTGCGAGGGGCCGAGGCCGTGCTAGAGGCCGTGGCAGAGCCAAGGTTCAGCCTAGAGCAGCAGCACCAGCAGAGGACCCACAGGTAGACTTTGCCTGTGAGGTTCCTGCGCAGGCAGTTCCAGTTGGACCAGCTCAGGTCCCAGAGGGGTTCATTACCACCCCAGTTCTTCAGGACGCTCTGGTCCATTTAGTGGGGCTTATGGAGAGCATGGCTTAGGCTGGTCTTCTTCCTACTGAACCAGCCGTCTCTCAGGCTGGGGGAGGGACCCAGACTCCTGCTACCCGCACACTAGGGCAGCTAGCTCCTCAGTTCCAGACTCCAGCACCTCAGGCAGATAGAGCAACTCAGCGGGGTTTGTTGGCACAGGCAGTTGAGGGGGCAGCCCTGTCTGCCAATGCTTTGTGGAGTTTGGATCGGTTCACAAAGATATTTTCTACTACATTTATTGGTGCATCATCAAAGGATCCCCATGATTTCTTGGACAGTTGCTATGAGGTTCTTCAGAACATGGGCATTGTGGAGTCCAATGGAGTTGATTTTTCTACATTCCGTCTTTCTGGTACAGCCAAGACTTGGTGGAGAGGCTATTGCTTGACCAGGCCAGTTGGGTCTGCACCATTGACTTGGGCTCAGTTCTCCGAGTTGTTCATGGAGAAGTTTCTACCAGTTACTCAGAGGGAGGGTCTTCGGAGGCAGTTTGAGCGCCTCCTGCAGGGATCTATGACTGTTACACAGTATGAGACCAGGTTCATTACTTTGGACCGACATGCTATCATGATACTCCCCACTGATCGTGAGAGGGTGAAGAGGTTTATTGAGGGTCTAGCTCGACCTATTAGACTCCAGATCGCCAGAGAGGCAAGTACTGATATCTCATTCCAGGAGGCGGCCAATAAGGCCAGGCGTATTGAGATGGTCTTATCATAGGGCAGTGGTTAGGGGTCTGACAAGAGACCTCGCTATCCTGGTCAGTTCAGTGGTGCCTCATCTTGAGGCAGCGATTATTTTGGCAGAGGTCATCCTCCTAGGCCATTCCAGTCGGCGTTTCAGGTATCCCGCAGTGCACCATCATCCCCTGTCAGTGCACCGTCGCTTTAGAGCTTCCATGGTGGTTATTCTGGTCGACAGGGACAATTTCAGGGCCAGCAGCTTCAGCAGCAGAGGGCTTGTTACTCTTGTGGTGATCCGGGGCACATTGCTAGGTATTGCCCCTAAGCTTCTAATAGTTCTCAGCATCAGGGCTCTCGTGCTATGATTCCCGCACCAGATGCACCCCTACCCCCTCAGCCAGCTAGGGGTGGAGGTCGAGGTTCCAGAGGTGGAGGTCAGACTCATAGAGGTGGAGGACAGGCCACGAGAGGTAGAGGTCAGCCCGCAATAGGTCGACCCAGAGATGTTCAGATCGGAGGGGCTTAGCCCCAGTGCTATGCTTTTCCTACCAGGCCTGATGCTAAGGCTTCTGATGCAGTTATTACAGGTACGATTTCAGTTTGCAGCCGAGAGGCTTCAGTGTTATTTTATTCGGGTTCTACATTCTCCTATGTGTATTCATATTTTTCCCCTTATTTGAGTATACCTCGTCATTCCTTGAGTACTGTTGTGTATGTGTCTACACCGGTGGGTGATTCTATAGTGGTAAATCGAGTCTACCGTGCTTGCTTAGTAGTCATTGGTGGTCTGGAGACTCAGGTTGATCTTTTGCTTCTCGATATGGTTGACTTCGATGTTATATTGGGGATGGATTGATTATCCCCCTATCATGCTATTTTGGACTGTCATGCGAAGACATTGACCTTGGTTTTTCTAGGGGTGCCTCGTTTGGAGTGGAGGGGGACTCCTAGTCATTCTTCTGGTAGGGTAATTTCTTATATGAAGGCTCGGCGCATGGTCGAGAAGGGTTGTTTGGCCTATCTGGCCTATGTTTGTGATTCTAGCGCCGAGGTTCCTTCCCTGGAGTCTATGCCCGTGGTTCGTGAGTTTCCAGAGGTATTTCCTTCTGACCTACCGGGTATGCCACCCGAAAGAGATATTGATTTTTGTATTGAGTTAGCGTAGGGCACCCAGCCTATTTCTACACCGCCGTATCGTATGGCCCCGCCAGAGTTGAAGGTGTTGAAAGATCATTTGCAGAATTTGTTGGATAAAGACTTCATTAGGCCTAGTGTTTCTCCTTGGGGTGCTCCATTATTGTTTGTCAAGAAGAAATATGGCTCGATGAGGATGTGTATTGACTGCCGGCAATTGAATAAGGTTACTATGAAGAACAAGTATCCTTTGCCGAGGATTGATTATTTATTCGACAAGCTTCAGGGTGCTTCAGTGTTTTCCAAGATTGCATTGAGATCTGGTTACCATCAGTTGAGGATTAGGGCGTCCGATGTCCCTAAGACAGATTTTTGCACTCGTTATGGGCATTATGAGTTCTTGGTGATGTCATTTGGGCTGACGAATGCCCCTGCTGCTTTCATGGAGTTGATGCACCGAGTGTTCAGGCCCTATTTGGACTCATTTGTGATTGTTTTTAGTGATGATATATTGACATACTCTCGCAGCCGAGGGGAGCATGAGCAGCACCTTAGAGTCGTCCTCCAGACTCTGAGGGATAGTTAGTTGTATACCAAATTCTCCAAGTGTGAGTTTTAGTTGAGTTCAGTTGCATTTCTAGGCTATGTGGTATCGTCAGAGGGTGTTTAGGTGGATCCCAAGAAGGTTTCAACAGTCAGAGATTGTCCTAGACCCACCTGAACTACAAAGATCCGGAGTTTCTTGGGCTTAGCAGGTTATTATCGCCGGTTTATGGAGGGCTTTTCATCCAGTGCAGCCCCGATGACCAGGTTGACTCAGAAGAGTGCCCAGTTCAGGTGGTCTGATGAGTGTGAGGCGAGCTTTCAGAAGCTCAAGACAACCTTGACCACGGCACCAGTGTTAGTTTTGCCCACAGGTTCAGGATCGTATACTGTGTATTGTGATGCTTCACGGGTTGGGCTTGATGCAGTGTTGATGCAGGATGGCAAGGTTATAGCCTATGCTTCTCGTGATTTGAAGGTCCATGAGAAGATCTATCCAGTTCATGACTTGGAGTTAGCAGCTATTATGCATGCATTAAAGATTTGGAGGCATTATTTGTATGGTGTGCCATGTGAGGTGTTCACGGATCATAAGAGCTTACAGTATCTGTTAAAACAGAAGGAGTTGAACATGAGGCAGAGGAGATGGTTAGAGTTACTGAAGGATTATGATATTACCATTCTTTATTATCCGGGGAAGGCCAATGTGGTGGTCGATGCTTTGAGCTGGAAGTCAGCAGTATGGGTAGTCTTGCCTATTTGTCAGTCGGAGAGCGACCTCCTGCTTTGGATGTTCAGGCTTTAAACAACCGATTTGTGAGATTGGAGGTTTCTGAGACTGGCAGTGTTTTGGCCCATACCGTAGCCCGTTCTTCTTTGTACGACCGTATTCGGACCAAGCGGTATGATGATCGCTATATATGTGTTCTTAGAGATAGAGTCAGGCACGGAGATTCCAAGCAGGTTACGGTTGATGTTGAGGGAGTTTTGAGGATGCACGGACGGATTTGTGTACCTGATGTGGATGGTATTCGTGAGTTGATACTTCAGGAGGCCCATAGTTCCCGGTATTCTATTCATCCAGGTGCCGCAAAGATGTACCAGGAGTTGCGGCAGCACTATTGGTGGCGGAGGATGAAGAAGGATATTGTAGCTTATGTAGCTCGGTGTTTGAACTGTCAGCAGGTTAAGTACGAGCACCAGAGGCCTGGTGGTTTGATGCAGCACATTCAGCTTCCCGAGTGGAAGTGGGAGCGTATCTTTGTAGTTGGACTCCCACGGACTCAGAGGATGTTTGATGCAGTATGGGTCGTTTTGGATTAACGTGGCACTTCATTCCAGTATCAGTTTTGTATTTAGGAGAGAAGTTGGCTAAGTTCTATATGAGAGAGATTGTTAGACTGCATGGTGTTCCCCTATCTACTATATCAGACCGAGGTACTCAGTTTACCTCCCATTTCTTCAGAGTATTTCAGCGAGAGTTGGGCACATAGATTGATTTGAGCACAACATTTCATCCTCAGACGGACGGGCAGTCCGAGCGTACTATTCAGATTTTGGAGGATATGTTGCATGCTTGTGTTATTGACTTTGGAGGTTCATGGGGCCAGTTCTTGCCTTTAGCTGAGTTTGCCTACAACAACAGTTATCAGTCGAGCATTCAGATAGCTCTGTATGAGGCATTGTATGGTAGACGGTGTCGGTCTCTAGTTGGATGGTTTGAGCCGGGAGAGGCTAGATTGTTGGGTTCTCAGTTAGTCCAAGATGCCTTGGACAAGGTGAAGATCATTCAGGTGAAGATCATACAACTCAGTCCAAGCAGAAGAGTTATGCGGATCGCAGAGTTCGAGATTTGGGATTTATGATAGGCGACCGGGTGTTTCTTCGGGTGTCGCCCATGAAGGGCGTGATGAGATTCGGAAAGAAGGGCAATTTGAGCCCTAGGTACATTTGTCCATTTGAGATTCTGGACAAGGTAGGAGAGGTGGCCTACAGACTTGCCTGGCCACCTAGTTTGTCAGCCGTGCATCCGGTATTTCACGTGTCTATGCTCTGGAGGTATATTGCGTACCCATGTACTTGACTTCAGTGGTGTCCAGTTGGACAAGGATTTGTTTTATGAGGAGGAGCCGGTAGCCATATTAGATCGGCAGGTGCGACCGTTGAGATCGAAGAGTTATCCTTCGGTTCGTGTTCAGTGGAGAGGTCAGCCTATTGAGGCAGCTACTTGGGATTCTGAGCCCCATATGCGGAGCTGTTATCCCCACCTTTTCCCTGATTCAGGTACTTTTCTATGTCCGTCCGAGGACGAACGGTTATTTTAGAGGTGGAAATTGTGATGACCCAAAAGGTCATCTTGTGTAATTTAGCAAAAATTATGTTTTGAGGCCCCAAAAGCCTCCGTTAATCTCACCTCGATGTGTGTGCACAGCCCGAGCGCGTAGCCGGAAAGTCTTTATGTGGAAATGTGTTGAACAGTTGAATTTATGATAATTAATGGAACAAAGTTGACTTTGGTCAACATTTTTGGTAAACGGACCTGGACCCGTGATCTGACGGTCCCAGAGGGTCCGCAGGAAAATATGAGACCTGGGTGTATGCCCGGAATCGAATTCTGAGGTCACAAGCTCGAGAAATGAATTTTTAAGGAAAATTATTTTCTGAAAATAAGAAAGACTTTTGAAAATGAACTTTGATGTGAAATCTGTGTTACCGGGCCCGTATTATGGTTCCGAAGCCCGTAACAAGTTCGATATGTGTTATGTGAGTTATCTGTAAAGTTTGGAAAGAAGCGGACTTGGTTCGACGTGTTTCGGATCAAAATCAGAATAATTGAGCCTTATGAAGTTTTAAGAAAATTCTATGAGTTTTGAGGTTTAATTCTTTGATTTTGATGATATTTTGGTGATTTCAATGCTTGAATAAGTTCGTAGGATGATTTGGGAGTTGTGGGGTTTTTGGTTTTGAGACCCGAAAGCTCGGGTGAGTTTCGGGTAGTTAACGGGGTATAACAGACTTAGAATTTCTGGTGTAAAAGTCCATATCTGGGGTCTGGTGTTGTTCAGTGCGATCACAGGCCTAGCTCTGCGATCGCATAGTGCTATTGAGAGGGGAGGGTTCTGTGACTCCATATGATCACATAGTTGCTTCCGCGATCGTATAGAGTATAGGCGATCTGGGGTGGGGGGCTGGTAGCATCTCTCTGCGATCGCACCATAACCTCCGCGATCGTAGACGTATGGGTCAGGTTCTTCTGCGATCGCAACCTTCCGTCTGCGGTCGCATAGTAGGAATTTCTACAGCTCTGCTATTGCAGCCCTTCTTCCGCAATCGCAGAGAACAAAATCGCCCAATTATTTTCTTAAGTCAAAAACAGAATGTTATTTCAAGATTTCCACTTCTTCATGAATTCCTTCTTCTACAAAACCCCTCTGAAGACCTCCAAGCCATTTTCTCCTCCATAGATTTTTGGGTAAGTGTTCCTAACACCAATTTCTTCCACTTCCTTCCCTAATCACTAGAATCTAGGCCTAAAATCCTAAAATCAAAGTAGAAATTAGGGATTTTGGGTAGATTTAGGGCTTTGGGAATTTTGGGTCATTCAACCTCAATTTGGGGTCGGGTTTCAAAACAAATTATATATTTGAACTCGTGGGGGTATGGGTGATCGGGTTTTGGTCCTAGCCTCGTGTTTGGACCAAGCGGGCCCAGGTCGAATTTTGGTATTTTTAGAAGAATGATGGGAAATGCATATTCAGGCTTTGGGATTGAATTATTGAGTCATTATTGATATTGTTGAGTAGATTATGTCTAGATACTATCATTTCAGAGTTGGATTCGAGAAGAAGAGCAGTGCTAGAGGCTTGATTTGGATTCTTGGAAGCGAGGTAAGTGTTTGGCCTAACCCTAGCTTGAGGGAATAGGTGTTGAGTCATATGTTGTACGTGTTATTATCATGTTCAATGTATAGGTGAGGTGACGAGTACCTATGCCTTGTCATCAAGCATGCCCGTGAGGCATATCTTATGGTATATGTGTTTTCTTCGATATCCACTGTATGTATGAGGTAGCTTTTATTTTGGATATTATTCAATTGTTGGAAATACTGAGTTGTGAACACTGTTTATTAGTTTTTTGGTTAGGGATTACTTTGGTTATGTTGTATGTTCAGTGAGATTGGTTATAGCTGGGCCCCTTGCCGGGACGGTGATATTTCTGTTATTGTTCCCTTGCCGGGATGTTGTAGATTATTTTTTGTAATGTGGTTCTTCCTTGCCAAATTGTTGTTCTGATTATTGTTCGGTAAGGAAGAGTGTAATGCATGAAGGGTAATGTCGTGCCATTATTCATATTAAAAGCACGAAGGTTAATGTCGTGCCGATATAGTGAGGTAAAAGCACGAAGGGTGATGATGTACCATTGTTTATATTAAAAGCACGAAGGTTAATGTTGTGCCGATATTGTGAGGTAAAAGCATGAAGGGTGATGTCGTGCACTTGTCTTAGTGAGAATGAGAGTAAAGCACGGAGGGTGGTGCCGTGCACTTGTTTTGGTGAGTATGAGAGCCAAGCACGAAGGGTGATGCCGTGCACTTGTCTTGGTGAGAATGAGAGTAAAGCACGAAGGCTGATGTCATGCACTTGTTTATTCCCTGTTGTTATTCTGATACTAGATGGTTTCTATGTTTTGTTATTCAATAAGTGTTTTTCCCCTTTGTACCCTGGCATGTTCTTCCCGTATTTTGTACTTAACTGTTTACTTCCTACCGTTATTTCTATTATATATTATTGAATTTCATAGGTGGTTATTATTTGTCGTGTCCTAGCCTCGTCACTACTTCGCCGAGGATAGGCTCGAGACTTACTCAGTACATGGGGTCGGTTGTACTGATGCTACACCTGCACTTCTTTATGTTGTGTAGATTACGGTACCGGGCCCGATGGACAGTGATCGAGGGAGTGTCCTTTAGTCCACAGGCGACACTGAGGTAGTCCTGCAGGCGTCCGCAGGCCTTGGCCTCACCTCCTACCTCATTCCTCTTTATTTCCGCCTTCTCTTGTACTTCCGAGACAGTTGTATTATTTTGTTCAGACTTTGTTTTTAGTAAAATAGACTGTTCGTGAATTTGTGACACCAGTCTTGGGGAATGTTTACGAAAATTTTGTACGAATTATTATTCAAGATGTTGAATTTCTTACCTTCCTCTTTCTCATATCTAATTGTTCTTATATGTCTCTTTTAAAAATGCTAAAAAGTAAAGGAATAAATCGTATTTGCTAGTAATGTTGGCTTGTCTAGCGAGTTCAATGTTAGACGCCATCACGACTTGAAGGTGGGATTTCGGGTCGTGACAGGAACCTCTATCAAAAGGATGCTTACACAATTTAAACAAAATATGCAATGGAACTAATAGCAGAATTGGGACTAGCAGGGTATAAACCTGCTATTACCCCAATTGAGCAAATTGGGAAGTTGACAACAGCCGAATATGATGCACATTGCAACTTGAAGGATGATCCACACTCACAGATGTCAAAGGATATAAAAAGCTCATAGGGAAGATTTTGTATTTGACATTAACTAGGCCTGGTATTTCCTATACACTGCAGACTTTAAGCCAACTTATGCAAGCTCCTAAGAAGTCGCACTTGAAGACAACACATAGATTGGTGAGTGTGATGACCCAAAACGTCATCGTATGTTTTAGAACCCAATTCTGCGCTCTTTCGCCTTGAAAATCTTATTTTTACCCTCCTCGATTTGTGTGTGCATTCCGGACATGTTTCCGGAATGCTTTTATGTGAAAATTGATGAAATGATAATTTTTGGCCTAAAAAGTTGATTTTAGTTGACTTCAGTCAACATTTTGAGTAAACGGGCCCGGACTCATGTTTTAACGGTCCCGGTGCATCCATAGTAAAATATGGGACCTGGGTGTATGTCTGGAATTGAATTTCGGGGTCTCTAGCTCGAGATATGAACTTTTGTTGAAAATTGAAAGACTGAAAATTTAATGATTTTAAGAAATTGGTTAATGTTTGATCTTGTTGGTGTCGGGTCCATATTTTTATTTCAGAATCCGGTACAGGTCCGTTATGATATTTAGTACTTCTCTGTGACATTTGGTGAGGAACGAAGTTGGTTTGGCGTGATTCGGGCATTCGGTTGTGAAAAAAGAGGTTTTGAAACTTTCTTAAAAATTTCTTTCAATTTGGTGCTAAATTCGTAGTTTTAAATGTTATTTTGGCTATTTGATCGCACAAGTAAGTTTGTATGATGTTTTAGGACTTGTGTGCATGTTTGGGTTGGAGCCCCGAGGGCTCGGGTTCCATTCGGACGATTGGCAAGTTGAGTTTAAAACTCAACAGGGCTGCTGGTGCACCAGATCTGGGGTGCCCGCACCTCCGAGCTTTTGGTCGCAGGTGCGATTCAAGCTCCACAGGTGCGACCCATTGATGGGAGGCCAGTTTCCGCAGATGCAAAATTTTCTTCGCATGAGCGGGACCGTAGAAGCGGAACCCAGTCTGCAAATGCTGCCCCAGCCGGCCCAGCCTTTTTCCGCAGGTGCGATCCCTGCACCGCAGGTGCGAAAGTCGCTGGGCAGTGAGTTGATCACTTATATAAGGACTCAAACAATTTCTTCATGTTTTTCAAAAGATAGAAGACCTAGGGGCGATTTTCAAAACACCATTTCTTCCTTAAAGTATAGGTAAGTGATTCTTAAATCGTTTCTTTCAATCTTCCACTTTATTTTACAAGATTTCAACCAAAAATCTAGGAAATTCATGGTAGAAATTGGGGGTTTGAGTTGAATTAGGGATTTTTGGGAAATTGAAAATTAGACCTCAATTTGGGGTCAAATTTCGAAACTAGTTACACATTCGGGCTCGGGGGTGAATGGGTTTTGGTCTGAACCTCTAGTTTTTACCAAGCGGGCCCGGGGTCGATTTTTGACTTTTTGGGGAAAATATTAGGAAACCTAAATTTATGTATTGAAATTGATTTCTTTAGCAATATTTGATGTTATTAAGTTAATTATGACTAGATACGAGTGGGTTGGAGATAGAATATAGAGGAAAAGCAGAACTTGAGCAGTGAGTGGCATGTGGATCGAGGTAAGTGTTGTGTCTAACCTTGACTTGAGGGTTTAGGAACCTTTGCCTTATTTGCTATGTGATAAATCATGTGAGTGGTGTATACGTGAGGTGACGAGTACCTATGGGCCGCAATTTACCTGTTTTACCTGTTTCTTTTCGTACTCTTTATATCGTTTCTCCCCTGCTTACTCGTTACATGTTAATTGTAATTCCATGCCTAATTGTTACCTGTTAGATAATGTTCTCCATTGTTGAAGATATTTGTTACCCCGTAGAATTATTGGTCCCTGTTATTGCCTTAAATTGTTCTTGTTGGCATTTTTGTGATATCCTGGTTTGTACTCGCTAAGTAGTATTAATTTTATAGAGTTTTATTGATTATACGGCTCCCGGTTGCTTTGTTCTAAATATTAAGTGTTGGTAAGGTCCTTGTGTAAATTTTATAAAACTTATGTACACTATGTGTAATTTATTATGATTCGGTGGAATCGGGTTGCACGCCGCAACAGGAGGAATAAAGGAGGATTGATGAGGAGGAATAAGGATGAATATGTTTATACGATGGGATCGGGTTGCACGCCGCAACACGAGGAATAAGGGTAGATTGATATGGAGTAATAAGGGTGAACTATCACATTGATATTGATATATGGAGGGATCGGGTTGCACGCCATAATATATATATATATATATATATATATATATATATATTATTACTATTATTTTTATTGTTACATATGAAAAAGAGTGGATTTTGTGTTGTCTAGTGAGATCGGGATGCGCGCCACATCAATATATATTTTTATATATTTTTCCTTGGTTGTGTAAGTTATTCGGTATTTTTACCTATCTCTTAAGGATTGGTTATAGATGGAAATTGATAAGACACTGGAGTTATGTATTTATTTCTGTAATTTACTGCTTTTAAATTAGATTGTTCTCTTTTTATGCCTTATTAATTATTGTCTGTAGCATATATATTGTGGTGTCCCGTCATAGCCTCGTCACTCCTTCGTCGAGGTTAGGCTCGGCACTTACCAGTACATGGGGTCGGTTGTACTGATACTGCACTTTGCACTTCTTGTGCAGATTTCGGAGCAGGTAGTGGCTGATTGAGAGATTGGTTCATGTTACACAGTTTGGAAACCCAAGGTAGTCCTGCTCGCATCCACAGTCCCTGGCATTCCCTTCTACATCTCTATATCACTTTTTTCTTTATTTCAAAAAATAGTTGTAATTTCTTTCTGACTGATATTGTTTGAAAATTATAGTGTATTCGTGAATTGTGACACCGGATTTCTGGGTAGAAGTAGTATGTAAATGACATCGATATATATATATATATACCTTTATGTTGCTTTATTTTGACTCGTTACTGATAATTACTAAAATTGGAAGGAAATGGATAAATAATCTCTAACATTGGCTTTCCTGGCAAGTGTTATTATAGGCGCCATCACGATCCCGACGGTGGGAATTTCGGGTCGTGACAAGTTAGTATCAGAGCACTAGGTTGCCTAGGTCTCACAATTCATGGAAAGGATTAGTAGAGTCTGGGGGATCGGTACGGAGACGTCTGTACTTATCTCTCAAAGGCTATGAATTTTAGGAACAAATTTCGCTTTTATTCAACTCTGTCGTGCGATTTTGTTGTCTCAATACTGATTGAACTTTCCTATTCTTATTCTGTCGCAGATGGCGAGAACACGTACTACTTCTTCTGCTTATTAGCAGCCAGAGCCTCCAACAGCAGCTCCTACGAGGGGCAGAGGTCGAGGCCGTGGCCATGATAGAGGCCGAGGTAGGGGCAGGGCTCAGCCCAGAGCCCGAGCAGCATCCCCAACTGTGAAGGCTCAGGTAGAGTTCCATGAGGAGGTTCCAGCTCAGACTATTCCTGTCAGACTAGCTCAGGTCCCAGAGGGGTTTATTTCCACTCCAGTGCTCCAGGATGCCTTGGTCCAATTAGTGAACCTTATGGAGAGTGTGACCCAAACTTGCGCATTCCCCATGGCACCAGCCATATCTCAAGTTGGAGGAGGAGCCCAGACTCCTGCTACTCACACTTCGGAGCAGATGGCTCCCTAGTTTCAGACTCCAGTAGCTCATCTAGTCGGGGTAGTTCAGCCGGTTGATGCGACACATCCTGGTGATTGTTCAGCTATGTCCTCTAAGGCATTATTTAGATTGGATAGGTTTACCAAGATCTTTCCAGTCCATTTCAGTGATGCTACTTCAGATGATCCCCAAGAGTATCTTGACAGTTGTCACGAGGTTCTTCGGAATATGGGTATGTTGGAGACCAATGGGGTCGACTTTGCTGCTTTTCAAATAATTGGTTCCGCCAAGAAATGGTAGAGGGATTATTTGTTGACTAGACCCGATGGGTCATCTTCTCTTACTTGGGACCAGTTCTCACATCTCTTCTTAGAGAATTTTCTGCCTATCACCATGAGAGAGGAGCACCGCCGTCAGTTCGAGCGTCTCCAGCAGGGCAGCATAATTGTTACTCAATATGAGACTCGTTTTATGGATTTGACCCGTTATGCTATTCTTCTTCTTTCCATAGAGAGAGAGAGAGAGGGTAAGGAGGTTTATTAAGGGTCTTGCTCAGCCTATTAGATTGCAGATGGCTAAGGAGACTGGGAGCGATATTTCTTTCCAGGATGCAACCAATGTCACCAGACGGGTCAAGATGGTTCTTAGACAGGGAGGTCAGGGGTCAGATAAGAGACCTCGTCATTCCGGTCGGTTCATTGGTGCTTCATCTGGAGGTAGCCCTACTTTTGGTAGAGGCCATCCTCCTAGGCCGTTCCATTTAGCGCTTCAGGCGTCCCAAAGTGCTTCAAGGAGTCAAGGTTCTTATGTGTCTCCTTCTGGAAGCCAGCCTATAGTGCACCATCAGCTTCTATCAGAGCACCTCCTCTTCAGAGTTATTATCGCGGTCAGCCGGCTCGTCAGGGTCAGTCTCAGTTTCCATAGCCATAGTATCAGGATAAATGTTTCGAGTGTGGTGATTATGGGCATATCAGGAGGACCTGTCCAATATTATTGGGCGTTCAGCCACACTATTAGAGTTCTCGTGCCATGGTTCCGACATCAGTTGCTGCGCCGCCTGCTCAGCCAGCCAGAGGAAGGGGTCAGGTAGCTAAAGGTAGGGGCCAGACTGTTAGAGGTGGAGGTCAGGCCGTTAGAGGTGGAGGCCCGCCAGCTAGAGGCCATCCTAGGGATATGATTCAGAGTGGTGGGGCCCAACCCCAATGTTATGCTTTCCCAGCTAGACCTGAGGCTGAGTCACCGATGTTGTCATTACATGTATTATTTCAGTTTGCAGTAGAGATGCTTCAGTCTTATTTGATCCGGGGTCTACTTACTCCTATGTGTCATCTTACTTTACTTCATATTTGGTTGCACCTCGTGATTCCCTGAGTGCCTCTATATATGTGTCCACACCTGTGGGAGATGCTATTGTTGTAGATCGTGTATATCATTCGTGTGTGATCACTATTGGGAGTCTTGAGACCATTGTAGACATTCGGCTCTTAGAAATGGTGGATTTTGATGTTATATTGGGTATGGATTGGTTGTCACCGTATCATGCTATTTTGGACTGTCACGCCAAGACCGTGACATTAGCCTTGCCGGGGTTGCCTCGATTAGAGTGGAGAAGGACTCTAGGACATTCTACCAGCATGGTTATTTTTTATATGAAGGCTCGGTGTATGGTCGAGAAGGGGTGTTTGGCCTATTTGGCTTATGTTTGTGATTCTAGTGCTGAGGTTCCCTCTATGGATTCTGTGCCTATTATTCTTGAGTTTCCTGAGATATTTCCTGCAGACCTGCCAGGGATATTGACTTTTGCATTGATTTGGCTCCAGGCACTCAGCCTATTTTTACTCCGCAATACCGGATGGCCCCAACAGAGCTGAAAGAGTTGAAGTAACAGTTGTAGGATTTTCTTGATAAGGGCTTTATTAGACCTAGTGTCTCGCCCTTAGGTGCACCGGTTTTGTTTGTGAAGAAGAAGGATGGGTCAATGAGGATGTGTATAGATTATCGGCAGTTGAACAAAGTCACCATAGAGAATAAGTATCCATTGCTGAGGATTGATGATTTATTTGATCAACTTTAGGGTGCCAAGGTATTTTCAAAGATTGATTTGAGATCTGGCTACCATCAGTTGAGGATTAGGGCATCCAATGTTCCTAAGACAGCTTTTCGTACGCGGTATGGGCACTACGAGTTTCTGGTGATGTCCTTTGGGTTGACCAATGCCCCCGTAGCATTTATGGATTTGATGATCCAAGTGTTCAAGCCTTATTTGGATTCCTTTGTTATTGTATTTATTGATGATATCTTGATATATTCGCGCAGTCGGGAGGATCATGAGCAACACCTTAGGATGGTACTCAAGACATTGAGGGACAGTCAGTTGTATGCTAAATTTTTGAAGTGCGAGTTTTGGTTGGATTCAGTCGCTTTCTTAGGCCATGTTGTATCAGCAGAGGGTATTCAGGTATATCCTAAGAGGATTGAGGCAGTCAAGAACTGTCCTAGACCCACTTCAGCCACATAGATCTGGAGCTTCTTGGGTTTGGCGGGCTATTACCGTCGATTTTTGGAGGGGTTTTCATCTAGCAACCCTGTTGACCTGGTTGACCCAAAAGGGTGCCCCATTCAGATGGTCGGACGAGTGTGAGGCGATCTTTCAGAAGCTCAAGACAGCTTTGGCTTCAGTGCCGGTGTTGGTATTACCATTAGGTTCAGGATCCTACACGGTATATTGTGATGCCTCCCGTGATGGGCTCGGAGCAGTATTGATGCAGGAGGGCAGGGTGATCGCATATGCATCTCGGCAGTTTAAGGTTCATGAGAAGAATTACTCTGTCCATGATTTAGAGTTGGTCGCCATTGTTCATGCGCTAAAGATTTGGTGGCACTATCTTTATGGCGTGTCGTATGAGGTTTTCACGGATCATCGCAACCTTCGGTATTTGTTCAAGCAAAAGGATCTCAATTTGAGGAAAATGAGGTGATTGGAGCTATTAAAAGACTATGATATCACTATCTTGTATCATCTGGGGATGGTCAATGTGGTGGACGACGCATTAAGTAGGAAGGCAGTGAGTATGTGCAGCCTTGCGTTCATTCCAGTCGGTGAGAGGCCGCTAGCTTCAAATGTTCAGAATTTGGCCAACCAGTTTGTGAGGTTGGACATTTCAGAGCCCAGACGTGTTCTAGCTTGCACAGTCGCTCGCTCTTCTTGGTTTGAGCATATCAGAGATAGGCAGTATGACGACCCTCATTTGTTGGTCCTTAGGGATACATTCCGGCACGGTGGTGCCAAGCAGGTTATCATTGGAGATGATGGAATTTTGAGGATGTAGGGTTGCGTGTGTGTTCCTAATGTTGATGGGCTTTGTGAGCTGATCCTTGAGGAGGCCCATAGTTCTCGGTATTCTATTCACACAAGCGCCTCCAAGATGTATCAAACATAGCGGCAACATTACTGGTGAAGGAGGATGAAGAAGGATATAGTTGCTTATGTAGCTTGGTGCCTGAATTGTCAGCATGTGAAGTATGAGCATCAGAGACCCGGTGGTTTGCTTCAGCAGATGGAGATTCCTAAGTGGAAGTGGGAGCGTTTCACTATGGACTCTGTTGTTGGACTCCCACGGACTCAAAGGAAGTTCGCCGCCGTTTGGGTCATTGTGGATAGGCTGACTAAGTCAGCACACTTCATTCATGTGGCAGTTACCTATTCTTGAGAGCGGTTTCTAGAGATTTATATTCGGGAGATCGTCCGTCTTCATGGTGTGCCCGTGTCTATCATTTCTAATCGAGGTACACAATTTACCTCACACTTCAGGAGGGCAGTACAACATGAGTTGGGTACCCGGGTTGAGCTTAGCACAGCATTTGATCCTTAGACGGACGGGTTGTCTAAGTGTACTATCCAGATCTTGGAGGATATACTCCACGCTTGTGTTATAGACTTTGGGGGATCGTGGCATCAGTTCTTTCCCATTTCAGAGTTCACCTACAACAACAACTACCAGCCGAGCATTCAGATGACTCCCTATTAGGCATTATATGGTAGATGGTGCAGGTCGCCAGTTGGGTGGTTTGAGCCGGGGGAGGCTCGGTTGCTGGGTACTGATTTAGTACAGGAGGCCTTGGACAAGGTCAAGATTATACAGGATTTACTTCGCACAATCAGTCCAAGCAAAAGAGTTATGTCAACCGTAGAGTTCGTGATGTGGTATTCATGGTCGCGAAGAGAGTGTTGCTGCGGGTATCACCCATGAGAGGTGTCATGAGATTTGGGAAGAAGGGCAAGTTGAGCCCTAGATATATCAGACCTTTTGATATTCTGGAGAGAGTGAGAGAGGTGGCTTATAGACTTACGTTACCTTCGGAGTGATAAGCAGTTCATCAAGTATTCCATGTGTCCATGCTCCGAAAGTATCATGGTGACCCGTCCCACGTGTTAGATTTCAGCTCTGTCCAGATGGACAAGGATTTAACTTATGAGGAGCAATCGGTAGCTATTCTAGACCGGAAAGTTCGTCAGTTGAGGTCGAAGAGTAATCTTTCAATTTGAGTGCAGTGGATAGGTCATCCTGTTGAGGTAGCTACTTGGGAGTTTGAGTCGGACATGAGGAGTAGATATCCCCACCTATTCACCAGTTTAGGTACTCTGCTATGTCCATTCGAGCACGAACGGTTTTTTTAGAGGTAGAGATTGTGATGACCCTTTATATTTTAGAACCCAATTCTGCTCTCTTTAGCCTTAAAAATCTCATTTTTGCCCTCCTCAATTTGCGTGTGCAGTCTGAACGTGTTTACGTAAAGATTTTATGTGGAAAATTGATGAAAAAAATAATTTTTCGCCTAAAAAGTTGATTTTAGTTGACTTCGGTCAACGTTTGAGTAAACGGATCCGGACCCGTGTGTTGACAGTCCCGGTGGGTCCGTAGTAAAATATGGGACCTAGGCGTATGTCCGGAATCAAATTCCAGGGTCCCTAGCTCGAGATATGAATTTTTGTTGAAAATTGAAAGACTAAAAATTTAATGATTTTATGAAATTGGTTAATGTTTGAACTTGTTGGTTCGGATCCGTATTTTGGTTCCGGAACCCGGTACAGGTCCATTATGATATTTAGTACTTGTATGTCAAATTTGGTGAGGAACGGAGTTGGGTTGATGTGATTCGGGCATTCGGTTGTGAAAATAGAGGTTTCGAAACTTTCTTAAAAGTTTCATTCAATTTGGTGCTAAATTCATGGTGTTTGATGTTATTTTGGCGATTTAATCGCACGAGCAAGTTCGTATGATGTTTTAGGACTTGTGTGCATGTTTGGGTTGGATCCTCGAGTGCTCGGGTGCCATTCGGACTATGCGCAATTTGAGTTTAAAACTCAACAGGGCTGCTGGCGCACCAGGTCTGGTGTGCCTGCACCTGCGAGCTTTTGGTCGCAGATGCGAGCCAAGCTCCGCAGGTGCGACCCAAGGATGGGAGGCCAGTTTCCGCAGATGCAGAATTTTCTTCGCAAGAGCGGGACAACGAAAGCGGAACCCAGTCCGTAAATGCGGCCCCAACCGGCCCAGCCTTTTTCAGCAGAAGCGGACACCGGGTAAGCAGAAGCGGATCCGCATGTGCGACCCCTGCATCGCTAGTGCGAATGTCGTTGGGCAGTGACTTCACTTATATCGTGATTCAAGCCATTTCTTCACATTTGTCAAAAGATAGAAGACCTAGGAGCGATTTTTAGAAGACCATTTCTTCCTCAAAGTATAGGTAAGTGATTCTTAACTCGTTGCTTTCAATCTTTCACTTCATTTTACAAGATTTCAACCAAAAATCTAGGAAATTAATGGTAGAAATTGGGGGTTTGGGTAGAATTAAGGATTTTTGAGAAATTGGAAATTAGACCTCAATTTGGGGTCAGATTTCAAAACTAGTTACATATTCGGACTCAGGGATGAATGGGTGAATGGGTTTTGGTCCGAACCTCGAGTTTTGACCAAGCAGGCCCGGGGTTGATTTTTGACATCTTTGGGGAAATGTTGGGAAACCTAAATTTGTGTATTGAAATTGATTTCTTTACCAATATTTGATGTTATTAAGTTAATTATGGCTAGATACGAGTGGGTTGGAGGTAGAATCTCGAGGAAAACCGGTACTTGAGCAGTGAATGGCCTATGGATCGAGGTAAGTGTTGTGTCTAGCCTTGACTTGAGGGTTTAGGAACCTTTGCCTTATTTTCTATGTGATAAATCATGTGAGCGATGTATACGTGAGGTGACGAGTACCTATGCGCCACAATTTACCTGTTTTACCTGTTTCTTTCCGTACTCTTTATATCATTTCTCCCCTGCTTACTTGTTACATGTTAACTATAATTCCATGCCTAATTGTTATCTGTTAGATAATGTGGTCCCTTGTTGAAGATATTTGTTACCCCGTAGAATTATTGTTCCCCGTTATTGGCTTAAGCTGTTCTTGTTGGCATTTTTGTGATATCCTAGTTTGGACTCACTGAGTAGTATTAATTTTATAGAGTTTTATTGATTATACGGCTCCCGGTTGCCTTGTTCTAGATATTAAGTGTTGGTAAGGTCCTTGTGTAAATTTTATAAAACTTCTGTACACTATGGGTAATTTATTATGATTCGGTGGGATCGGGTTGCACGCTGCAACAGTAGGAATAAAGGAGGATTGATGAGGAGGAGCAAGGGTGAATATGTTTATACGGTGGGATCGGGTTGCACGCCGCAACAGGAGGAATAAGGGTGGATTGATATGGACTAATAAGGGTGAACTATCACATTGATATTGATATATGGTGGGATCAGGTTGCGCGCCGCAACATATATATATTGTTATTGTTATTGTTATTGTTATGGAGGAATAAGGGAGGATTTTGTGTTGTCTGGTGAGATCGGGATGCGCGTCGCATCAATATATATTTTTATGTATTTTTCTCTTGATGTGTATGTTATTCGTTAGTTTTATATTTCTCCTAAGGATTGGTTATAGCTGGACATTGATAAAACACTGGAGTTATGTATTTCTTTATGTAATTTACTACTTTTAAATTAGATTGTTCTCCTTTTCTGCCTTATTAATTATTGTATGTAGCTTATATATTGTGGGTGTCCCGCCATAGCCTCTCAACTCCTTTGTCGAGGTTAGGCTCGGCACTTACCAGTACATGGGGTCGGTTGTACTGATACCGCACTCTGCACTTCCTGTGCAGATTTCGGAGCAGGTAGTCGCTGATTGAGAGATTGGCTCAGGTTACACAGTTTGGAGACACAAGGTAGTCCTGTTGGGGATTGCAGGCCCTAGCGTCCCCTTCTACATCTCTATATTATTGTTTTCTTTATTTCCAAAAACATTTGAATTTCTTTCAGACAGATGTTTGTAGAAAATCATAGTGTATTCGTGAATTGTGACACCGGATTTCTGGGTAGAAGTAGTATGTAAATGACATCAATATATATATATATATATATAT
>ML369830.1:0-58222 GCA_005239525.1 Nicotiana knightiana | reverse complement strand
CTTATATATATTGATGTCATTTACATACTACTTCTACCCAGAAATCCGGTGTCACAATTCACGAATCCGGTGTCACAATTCATGAATTTTCCTGGTTACTGATAATTACTAAAATTGTAAAGAAATGGATAATTAATCTCTAATGTTGGCTTGCCCGACAAGTGTGATGTTAGGCGCCATCACAATCTCAACGGTGGGAATTTCGGGTCATGACAGTGAGATACTTGAAGAATGAACCAGGATTAGGCATTCTTATGAGTGCTGATGGAGATATGACTTTAAGAGCATACTCTGATGCAGATTGCGCAAGTTGCCCAAACTCAAGGAAGTCAGTTACATGTTACTTAGTAAAGTTTGGATAGTCTCTAGTCTCGTGGAAGTCAAAGAAGCAAAGTATAGTAGCAAGGAGTTCAACATAATTAGAATATATGAGTATGGCACTAACAATTTCTGTGTTGATATGGCTGCTACGAGTTTTCAAGGAACTAGTAGTTGAATTATCCATTCCAATTTAGTTGTTCACTAATAGTAAAGCAGCAATGCAGAGAGCGAGCAATCCAATGTTTCATGAACGAACCAAACATATAAAAATCGATTGCCATTTTGTAAGAGAAAAGGTGCAAGATGGACTAATTTAACATGTTTATGTCCCAACAAAAGAACAGGCAGCAAACTTGTTAACTAAAGGACTTGGGAGTGTGCAGTATCACCACGTGATGTCCAAGCTAGGTGTTTTGAACATTTTCATGGCACCTAGCTTGAAGAGGGGTGTTGACATGGCTAGAGTGACAACTGGTGACGGTTGTGAAGCTGAAAGCTTAGAGGGTGACAAAGTCAGTTAGGCGGCATTTGTGTACTGTTCGAGAGTTAGTTAATTAGTTAGTGGAGTAAGTGTTAATTATATATACCCACATGTATAGTGTGTTAACAGCATTAGTGTTACACCCCATATTTTTGTACGCGAAAATACGTCGTAAGCCAATTGATGTAAGCTCAAAAATGAGATCCTCTTTGAAAGTATGTAAAGTGATTTAATATTTTTACACAAATATTAAACCTCGTACTTCAGACGTCACTGTCATTATAGGAGTATCTAATTTAAACTCAAAAAGGACGAAATCCTTCTATAAGGATAAGAAAGGTTTACCGAAGTCTTAAGTAAGCTAAGATAAATATGAGACTTGTTAAAAATGATTTAAATGAGTTTAAAGTCATTATATTACTATATATGATGTTTGTATATGAAGTATAAAGTTTGGGAAAAATCGGATTTAATTTGCGGAAAAACCGACTAAGAATTTTCCTTGTAATTAAGCGTTTTGAGGATTACATTTTATGTGTTATATGAGGTCTTTTTGGGACATATAATATACCAAAATGAAGATATTGGAACCTAGTTTCCAATGGTCTAAACCATTTATTCCTACGACATTGGGGGTAGATAAATATGAATTTTTTAAATAGGGTCACCGAGACATCGCCGCACTTCGGAGAAACTGGCAGGTTTATAGGCCAGGTTTCGAGGCTGTTTTATCCCAATCTATTGAGATTTACATGGAAATATTTATATGGAATTAAAGCCCTATATGTCTAGTTCCCATATCTGCAAACCGTTTGTTAATACTATTTCGTATTAAAAAAATACAAGAGTCTGAAGTTGCACCGCTCAAGCTTCCAAGCAGGCAACTTACCCACCTGCTTGGATAATTGAGGCGGTGGGCTTATAAGTTATCTTCTCCATTGTATATATCATTATTATACACCTACTTATCAATACCCTCTGCCCCTTGAAAAAGATCCAGAGGCATCGGTGGGGGGGGGGGTGTCGCTGCCTGATAGAGGCAGAAGCGGGGTCCACCGGAGCTATCTGCGTCGAGTATTGGGAATCGATAAGAAATCGAACGGGAATTCAAGTTTGGACTCAATTTGTCTGGGATAAAGCCATTCCTACAATAATTAGCATTTTTGCATGGAATCTCTAGAACACTTACTCCAAAAAAATCTCAATGCTCTCTAAGAACTGGTCCAAGATCCCAAGAACCAAACTAAAGAGAAACCAACTCAAATCATCATCAAAAGTGTTAAAGACTACAAGAGAATGCTTCTATGATGTTGTGGTGGTGATTGAGGGCTATTGTGAGCTAAGTTGAGATAGGGTTTCGAGTTGTAGCTGCTTTCCAAGGTATGTATAAGATCTTATTGATTGTGCCTAAGGCTAATCTTGTGTTGGTTGTGTTGTTTGAGTGAAAAACCATAAGATAGCACTTGAAAGAACATGGAATATGGTTATTTTTTTGGTTGGGCTGTTTTGTGGCTAAATATATGGTATAAGGATGGAATCATTGATGAATGGATTCATTATCATGTTAATGATACTTTTAAGTTAATGTAAGAAGTCTATAAGGGGTGATAATGGGGTTGAAGGGTGCTGAAGGGATTCAATCCGAGCTTGCCACTCGTCGTGATATGTTGACGACTTGTTAATGAAATATTTTGTACCCTATTGTTGATGTTGATCTTATTGTATTTCTATGGTTGTTGTTTTTGGTGTATGGTATTGGAGGAGGCCCTTGTTACTATGGAGATGCCGCCGAAATTTACATAAAACGAGCTACTAGCTTGAGTTACAGACATAGCCTTTACTCAACACTGATTTTGAATCTCCTTATGATATGGTAGACTGAGTTGAGTTGTTTGAATAGTTTCTTGGAAGCTATTAAGGACTCAATGAGGTTAAGATATGTTAAGGCTAAACCTTTCTTTCATTTTGGAATGATCCAGTAACTACACGAGTTTGATAACGAGGCATAAAGAAAAATTCATATCCCGAAATTTACGTATAGTTTCCTAATCTTGTAAGTTACAATATTCTCCTTATCGGGACTTCATATTCAATTGAGTATTTCCTTATTTCCAGTCATGAGAGCAGAGAATCTATATATACAGTATTACGGTATTTCCATTACCATCGAGCTATAATCGATGGGCAGGCCCCTATTAGGCAACCTCTGATCATATGGTGAGTTATATACTGAACCTACCGTGGCCGAGCGCCTATGAGCGAGCCCCTACTGGCCGAGATACAGAGCATAGTATGACCGAGTTCCTGAGCGAGCTTACTATGGCAGAGCAGTTACACATACCGAGCCTTATAAGGCCGGACAACTATTTTACTTACTATATTGAGAGAGTTGAGTCGGTATCAACAGGTAAGCAGATTTTCAGATTATCTTTAACTCCTGATTACTTTCAGTTATTATATTATCAGTTCAGTTTCAGCTTTCAATTATTCTGTTGCCTTACATACTCGGTACATTATTTCCTACTGACGTCCTTTTAGCCGGGGACGCTGCATTTCATGCCTGCAGGCCCTGATAGACAGTTGGACAACCCTCCCAGCCGACAGAGTCAAACATCAGGTTAGTAAGCTCCACTTTCTCGGAGTTACCATGTCTAGACCTAGGAGTCCATTTTATATATACAGGTTTGATGGGTAGGTCGAGGCCCTGTCCTGACGATCATAGAGTTCAATTATCTCTAGAGGCTTGTAGACAAGTCCTATATATTTTTTTATATCAGTAGATTTTCACGGCGCCTTCTTTAGCCTGCACATTTATATATATCAGCTTTTGGGTATATTTATCCCTCATATGAGAGAGACGTTATTTTCAGATGATTCAGAATATGACCTCATCGGTCTAAGTTGAGGGTTACCCCTTCAGAGTTCACAGTTACAGAGTGGTACGCTCGGGCCGAGTATGAAACCCGGTGCCTGTCGCGACCCATCGATTTGGGTCGTGAAAATTAGTCATTGTAATCTTTTACATCCTCTGCAATTCAGATTCATTTTCTTCTAGAATAATCTTCTTCTTCTTCCTTCGATTCGATCTGAGCTTCAATTCTCCACCCCTTAACGGTGGGATTTATCACGGAGGGAGTAGTTTGATTATTACTGTAACAAAGTATGGAATCCGCAAGTGCAATAACACCAATAATATATTTGTAGATAGCAACATCTTTTAATTGTTTTTATTAATTGTTCTTATATGATAAATCTTTTAACCATAAATTGTTTCCTGTTGGCAAACATTTTAATCTTGTTGCCATAGCTTAACCGTGAATTTTTTCTTCGTTTTCCCCCAAAATTTAAAGTTTCTACTGATGTAGTAGATTGGTTAAATAAGGTAATGAGTTTAATCATATATGTAATTAGCCTAAAAGATTATGATTTGAAGAGATTTTCCGATTAAGTGAAAATTTGAACTAATTAAATAAACCATCCTTTTTTGTCTTTTCGAAATTCATGGACACAGTCACGATTTCGACTGCAACAATCCCATTTCCTACTAATAAAAATTAATTAAATACTGTATTCATCTAGGTAATACTAAGATGCCAAATATATTATATTATGTAAACTTCCCATGAATGCACATTTTGTACTGAAGTATGTGACGAGACTCTGACAAAATTTGTATTGTGATCTCCATTCATTCTGAATATTATAAGTAACGCTTTCTCTATTTCTTGTTTGACAAAATTTGTATTGTGATTGTCGGTTAAAACTCAGTAAAGTTTACACCTTTGTTGGTAAATTTAATAACCTTCTCTTTTTCTTTTATTTCTTTGCTCAGATAATTTAACACCATAAAACTCTTTTTATGGATGTCGCTCCAAAATTTGCCAATACATAATCTTTTTGAATAACTAAAAATGTAGCCAACCAAATTGAATTTGTGCACCTATGGCACAAAATAAAGACCTAAGGCCATTAATTTATTGCTCCAACATCTAAAAATACTTGTTCTGTACGAAAATCAATAGATTTGAAAATATTTAAGAACTTCCCCACATATCAGTATTAAAGATTCAATGTATTCCTAACTTTCTAAATACGCAAAACAACGAAAACAAATGAATTCAACCTTCATATAAAATTGGGATGGGTTTTTGATAACAATTAAAACCAAGATTTGTATAACAAACAAATCACAACAGATACCACTAAACAACTACTAATTACAAGTTTAAAGGTCGTAGATCACGACATTGACGACCTTTTGATCTTCCTTTGGCAAGAAAAATAACCTCTAATTGAATCAATGAGGCACCAAAAATTAGGTAAAAGGACAACTAAAATTTTTTGCACCTCATTGACCAATAAGAGATCATCTTCTACAATAAAAATACAATAATGTGATACCTTGATTTTTGTCAAAAATCATACATTACACCTGTATTTATAGCCCATCCCAGACTTGGTCATAGGCAGGTGGTTTAGCCCATTTGGTAAATTGTTTATAATATTAGATTTGATAAATCTACTTCTAGCATCATTAATTCTTGTATTTATGGTATTTTATTCCATGAATCTATTTCACACATTATTAATTACATATTTCACCCGTCTATAGTCGTAATTGTTGTTTTACTTAATTTATAGAAACCAACTTTGGAAAATCCGAAGTAACTACCAGAAGACCTATCAAATGAGATGAAATTGATATTCCTAAAGAATGGGTCATAGAGAAAACAGTTGCACCTCGGAATACTGGTAATACTGAGGTTACAGAAATAGAACAAACCTCATATGGTACTATTAAAATCAGGTTCAATGAACCCATTCAAACTGATAATATCAGTTTGTCATCTAGATTAACTAGATCAAACTCTTCTTATATTTCTCGAATTGATTATGTGGTGGACTTTCCTTCAAGAGCTTCCACATCTCAGATTAGAGAAAATAATAGAGTTAATAATGATTGAAAACCAAATAGATTTTAGTCCGGGTTCACCGGCAAGAAAAATGATTTTAGAAGAATTTTTAAAACCCAGATGGGCTGTTTTCAGAAAATAGTTTCATTAAAACATGACAAGTGAATTAATTCAATATTTTAGACATGATTTTTATGAGGATATTAGCAAGAAAAATAAAATTATTGCTTTTGTTCCATGGTTTATGTCTAAACATGTTTATAACTATATTTCTGTGTCAAATAATCCAAAGGATCGCTTCCAACGAGGGTTAGGGAGTAAATTACAAGAACTCCGGTCCTGGCCAGTTACTAACCTCTACAGTAACCCTTAAACCATGATGTTCCTCACAACCCTTCAACGGCCACTTTCTTAAACATCACCGGTTAGGTTGGCCTAACCAAGGTTTACTGTCGAAATTAGCAACTGCCTAGTCTATATAGTTCTTAACCTAAAACCTCATTGGGGTAATACAGTAGGCTTTTTAATAACAAAACATGCTTTGTAAATAACCTTCGAATACTAAGTCTAACACTTACCTGTTTAGCCTATTATTTAGGCTAACAGTACCTCAAAAAGAATAGGATGAAAGAGAAGAATAATATCGGAGACCTTCGAGCTTGGGGCCAAGACCTTCTTTTTCTTATTATAAAATAATTTAAAGTATTCAAGAGGATTTCTTTACAAGATTAGAGAGAAGCTAGTGAGAAGGGAGAGCGTTGACTAATGCCTGCCTCCTCCAAGAACCCAAATGATCCTTATATAATGGATCGGTCTATAAACAAACAAAACTAAAAAGAATGACCGACAAAATAATTACAATAATGGCCGAAAAAGAAAATTGTACATTATTACAAACGGACAAACTACTTTATAAAAGTAGATTCCCTTCAATAATGAAGGGGCCCGTTACTTTTATGACATTACAAACGGACAAACAACTTTATAAAAGTAGATTCCCTTTAATAATGGAGGGGTCCGTTACTTTATGATATTTTTCTTTATTACCCCAATAATTCATCTTATGGGGCCTTCGTGTCTATTCATGCTTTTCCTTTTCCATTGTTGTCTTTAACAGAAGATTCTTCTGTTGCTTCCTTCAATTTTTCAAGGAAGTCCTCTATTTCATCAATATTTACCTCTGTGTCCGAGGTACTTTGTGCTTCTCCTGCTGCACAGGTTTCTCCATCTGAAGTATTTCCTATGGAGGTCATAGATATATCATCTCCAATTTTTGTTTCAAAATTTCTTGCAATATCTTTCTTTATTTGCTCAAAATATGAAGCGAGGATTTCTTGCTTGGATATAGCTCCTTTCTTCATTTGAAGCTTCCTGGTAATTTGTTGGAAGGGGCTCATTTCTCCTTCACCAGTATTGATTTTCTCTTGTTTGGCATAGAGATCAATTTTTTCTTGAATTTGTTGAATTAATTCTTCACCAAATAATTGTTCTTGCTGGTTTGTCTGGACTAATTTATGCCAGAATTTATTATAAACAATTCTTTGAAGGCAAGGAATTCCTTCACTAGTATGACCAGTTTCCACATCCCATTTCATTATCCATGGAATGGAAAATTCAATGAAAAAATACATGGCTGCAATGCCATCATAAAAGATATTATCTTTTTGGAGGGAGGTAATTTTGGGAGATATTTCTACCCATTGAGTATATAAACTCTTGAATAAAGGAGGAAGTATTTCCAATGATGGACCATATAATTTCCACCATTTGAAGAACCAATTTGGAATTTGCTGATTGTTCATATTAGAACACAGCTTGATAAACCATGAGTGTTTCCTATTAGGATTCTCATAAAGAAAAATTTTATTAAAACTTTCAACATAGTCCCAATAATTAAATTTAACTGAGACTTTCTGGCCAGGATGATCATACTCTCGATCCTTGAGGGTACTAATACCCCATTCATCTTAAGGTATTACCTTCTTGATAATGATTTTCGAAAAACTATAAGTTTTTCTTGTATTTGCAGGATAAAAGTGTTGAATATCAGCTGATCCTGTTTTTGAGAGTATAATCTCATAGTGCATCCTGTATTTATAAGGAGGAGTAGCATATGACGATGTATCAAAATACCTGGCCATTAATTGCCATGGGTTATCCTTCCATTTTAGGTCGGATTGTTCCAAAAGAATTATTAACTCTTTTGTACCCTTTCGGTTATAAACCTCAAGGTTTTCATTACCGTCCTCTGATATAACTGAGGAGTAAGTTGGCACATTATATGATGAACCTTCATTTTTCTTGGATTGTATCTAATCCATAAATTCTTTGTATAATGGATGATCGGTATTACCTCATGCTATGTTAGCAGCAATTAGCTTTTGGTTTCCCATTTGAGCGAGAATATTATTCTCTCTACTATTAGTAGATGCTCTTCCTCTTCCTCGTTGCCGAGGAGGTCTGTATGTAGGCCTCATTATCTGAAAAAGTCAAAAGAGAACTTATTAGTTCAAATATTCTCTTGTAAGAAAATCAGGAAGGGTATTATCAGACCCTTTTTTGTATAATATTTCGAAATCAAAAGGGGCTAATAAAGCTTTCCACCTTGCAAATATTTGTTTGGAAATATCATGTTTAAAATCTTTATTAAAGATAAACTTTGCAGCTTGACAATCAGTTTTTATCAAAAACTTCTGATTGTATAAATCAGTTTGGAATTTCATAACACATTTAACTATAGCAAGAATTTCTTTAGCTACAGTTGCATAATTTCTCTGGGATTCATTCCATTTTCCAGAATAAAATTGAACAAGATATTCTTGTTTATCTAATGGAGAACATTGTTTCAATATTCCCCCATAACCAATATCAGAAGCATCGGTTTCTACAACCTTTGCCCAAGTGGGATTAGCTAAAGTTAAGCATGGAAGGTTATGAACCTTCTGCTTAATCCTTTTGACTGATGCAGTATGACTGTCAGTCCAAGCTTTGGGATTCTTCTTTAATCTATCATAAAGAAGAGATGTATCCTTAGCAAGATCCTTTATAAAAGGAGAAATATAATTCAAGCTTCCTAAAAATATGTGAAGTTGGGTCTTATCAGTAAAATATCAGGAAATTTAGAAGTGAATTCAATGCTTCTATTGATGGGAATGATTCTTCCCTTTTCTATATTATGACCTAGAGATCTGACATTGTTTTGGAAAACCAACATTTTTGGTTTGGATATTACTAAACCGTTTTGGAAAATAATTTTCTTAAATAAATCCAAATGTTTAAAATGAGATTGTATATTTTTTGAAAATACTAGAATATCATCAATATAAATAATTATGAAATCTGTATAGGGAAGGAAAATATCATTCATAATTTTTTGAAATTCTGAAGGAGCATTTTTTAAACCAAAAGGCATAACATTCCATTCATATTGGCCCATTGGAACATTGAAAGCAGTTTTATATCTATCTAATTCAGATATCTGAATCTGCCAATAACCCGATTTTAAATCAAATTTTGAAAATATGATGCCATCGTTTAATCTATCTAATAAATCCTTCTTATTAGGGATTGGATACCTGAACCATTTCAACACCTTATTAAGGGGTTTGTAGTTGATAAAAAGTCTGGAAACTCCCCGCTCCTGTTCAGCATGCTTATTGACATAAAAAGCAGTGCAAGACCATTTAGACTTTGAGGGTCTTATTAAACCCCTTTGTTGTAAGGAATCAATTTCCTTTTTGCATAATTCTAAATAAGTAGAGTTCATCTGACAAGGTCGAGCCTTGGTAGGGATTTTATCCTCAGAAAAGTCTTCCTCATAAAGAAGATTTATGATATGTTTTTTCCTGCTCCAAAATTGATTCGGATGGTAACCACAAATAGAAGCAGAAAACTGATTTTTGAGAAAATTTATTTTCTCTACTAATTTAGGATTTTTTAAATCCTGGTCAACAGTAATAGAACTAATTTCATTTTTCAGAAATGCAATTTGGTTGACTTTTGAAGTAATTTTATCAAAAATAATTCCGTTCAAAAATCACTGAACAGGTTCAGTTTTAAACTCAAAAGTGATATTTTTTCTATTATAAGTACCAGTAAAACCTTTTGTATCCTAGTACAAAAAAGGCATTAATTTAATAAAAAATGGGACACCGAGTATTACATCCCTGTCGATATCTTTTACCAAAACGAAACTTTCCGGAATACATATATCCTGTTGGCAAATATAAGCCTTGGGTAATTTATATGAAATACCCATTGAACCACCACTAGCATTTTTCAGACGATGAGTGGTTTTATGAAAATATCTGGAAGGTATTATTCCTTCTTTTACACAATTTAAATCTGCTCCACTATCAAATAAAGCAATAAACTCTTTTTTGAAATTGTAGTCGATTAAAAGAGTTATTTTTATTAAAAACTTTTGGGTGATAAAATATTGGAGTTTTTCCAGAAATTCTTCTTTAGAAAAATCTATGGTGCTAATAAAGTATGGGCAGCATTATTTTCTGAAGAACATGCAACAATATCATTATTCTTGATACTGATATCTTTCTCAGAATTTTCTATTTTGAAAATTCTTTCATCTAAGGCTACGTTTGAAGCCTTTAATTCCGAGATTTCTTTCTTGAGATAATTTATCTCAGTGCTTAAATCTTGGACAGTAGCCAACCTATCAGGCTGGGATTTCCCTTTGACCAGATTTCTGATCTCTGACATGGTGTACGGTCCTTTTCTGAGAAGGAATAGCTTCCACCTTTTTTCCTACTTCATAATTTGTAGGAAGTTTGTCAATTAACTGGGACCTTAATTTCGGGTCTTTAATAACCCTTAATAGCTCAATAATGCTATCATTGGTCAAGACATTGATTTTTAAATCTGCAAAGTGCGAGTAGATATTAAAAAGATTGTCATCAGTATTACAACACTGATTTGAGCATTGTCCTTCTTCATAGAATTCTTGCTCATCTTCAAAGGATGAAATATAATATTCCTCTTGAAGGACTCGTAAATCTTCACTAGTAGATGACTCATTGTTAGAATTCTCCGGAGAAGAATTTAGGAGAATTTTACAAAGAGAATCTTTGATATTATCATCTAAACCAAGTTCTTTGATTTTGTCCTTGATTTTGCACTATTTTGCATAATGTCCTATCCTTCCGCATTTGTAACAAACCTGGGGGATTTTTGATTTAACAAAACCCCGTCTGGCTTTATGAAAAGCCTTTCTTCTTTGGGTCTTTTCATGTCGTTTCTCCGGCGAACCCTTTCTCCTTTTGAAATCCTTTTTCTTATGGGATTTCTTTCTATTGGACGGAATGTCAATGGCAAATTGTTCACAGAATTCGCCTAATTGTTGTCTCTCAGTGAGACGATGTTTCTTTATTTGTTGGTTTAGCTTGATTTCATTACATAGGGCTAAACCTTCCTGAGTGCATACACTAAAGAGCTTACCGTATGAGTAAGCCTCATAATTTATACTCATCCCTGTAACTCTAAGGACCTTTCGAATCCTTTCGGCAAATAAGGGAGGGAGTCCATATATGAATTTGGACTTCTAATGAGTGCTATTACTCTCTGGTAATTCCATCACTCTGGATAAGAAAACATCTTTATACCATCTGAAATATGTAAGGGTTTTACACCTCAGATTTTGGAGCATTGTCCTAATGGTGTAACTATTATCATACCATCTTCCAGAAAAATGTTCTATGATATTCATGACTAAAGAATAGACTGAATTTTGGACAGTCTTATCTTCTTCAGTTTTGGTGGCATTCATTATTTGATGCCTTTGGTCATGGGTAAGATAATTATCCCACCAGCCTTTTAGCTGACCAGTAAAACCGGTAATAATTATTTCTGTAATTGCCCTATCTGGATTCTTATTAACCTTGTAGATAGTGTTGTACATAAGCATTCTATGTACTGTAGTATAGATTTGTCTCTCAGCAAGACCATCTATATTCCACTCATAGATATTTGACCCACTATATCCTTGATGGTAGTGGTCATTGTCCTGTTCCTCTATTAGGACATCTTGAGGAGTTGGTCTGGGATAATAAAATATTTTTTGATAAGATTTGCGAGTATATTTTTCGGAGATTTTATTAATTTCATCCTCTACCTATAGCCCCTTACCTTTATCAGGTTTATGCTCTAATGTTAAGGGGCTAGCCTTAAATTCGCCAAACTTCTTATTAAGAAGTTCTTCCAAGTCATCAAGACCTTTTAATTTAAAGTCTTTCACTTCAGGAGGTGGTTGGATACTTGTAGTAGCGATTTGCTCTTTACCTTTAGCATCCTTCTGTTGAATTTTTTGGACTTCAGCTATTAGCTTGTCCAATTTCTCGTGAATCTTTATAACCTGTTCGCCCAGGATACTAACATACATATTAGTATAGTTATTCTGGGTGAGCATGGTATTCAAATTTTTTGCTGTTATAGCAGCAACATCATTTTCAAATATTTTTGAAAAAGTCGTGCAATAAATAATTTTATCTTTTTCCCCTATATGAAAAGATTGTTGGGGTGGAAAAACAGAATTAATAATATTACCGTTAGTGAGCGTATAATCTCTTTCTAACACAGAAATATAGTTATAAACATGTTTAGACATAAACCATGGAACAAAAGCAATAATTTTATTTTTCTTGCTAATATCCTCATAAAAATCATGTCTAAAATATTGAATTAATTCACTTGTCATGTTTTCATGAAACCATTTTCTGAAAACAGCCCATCTGGGTTTTAAAAATTCTTCTAACATCATTTTTCTGTCCGGTGAACCAGGACTAAAATCTATTTGATTTTCAATCATTATTAACACCATTTGAAAAATCCATTTCGGATGCAGTAGGTTCAAGATCTGAATCAATCTTGACAATATTATCACTGCTAATACTAATATTATTAACTCTATTATTTTCTCTAATCTGAGATGTGGAAGCTCTTGAAGGAAAGTCCACCACATAATCAATTGGAGAAATATAAGAAGAGTTTGATCTAGTTAATCTAGATGACAAACTGATATTATCAGTTTGAATGGGTTCATTGAACCTGATTTTAATAGTACCATCTGAGGTTTGTTCTATTTCTGTAACCTCAGTATTACCAGTATTCCGAGGTGCAACTGCTTCCTCTATGACCCATTCTTTAGGAAAATCAATTTCATCCCATTTGATAGGTCTTCTGGTAGTTACTTTGGATTTCCCAAAGTTGGTTTCTATAAGAATAGTTTCATTTTTAAAATCCATAATCTTGCACATAGGATTCAAAGTATATAACGGTTTGAAATAAATCCTATAACAGATGCATATAACTTCTGTACCAGGCAAATAATCATAACCATGTAATTTAATGCTAAGTATTAAAGCATTTAAAGAGTTCTCATCGTTAAGAGAAATCTGCAAATTAGGATAAGCATTGAAATAAACAGGGCCATAAGCCAAACTGGTTTGCACAGTCCTTATAAGCGACTTTTTCCAGTTTTGATTTCTGCCATCTCTGAGAACTGCAATGAAGCTTTCAAGTAAGCCTCATAAAGTAAGTGGCTTAAAGGTGACTTGTATTAAGCCTATATGTATAAATCTATGTGANATTTTGTCTTTTTCCCCTATATGAAAAGATTGCTGAGGTGGAAAAACAGAATTAACAATATTACCGTTAGTGAGCGTATAATCTCTTTCTAAGACAGAAATATAGTTATAAACATGTTTAGACATAAACCATGGAACAAAAGCAATAATTTTATTTTTCTTGCTAATATCCTCATAAAAATCATGTCTAAAATATTGAATTAATTCACTAGTCATGTTTTCATGAAACCATTTTCTGAAAACAGCCCATCTGGGTTTTAAAAATTCTTCTAAAATTATTTTTCTTGCCGGTGAACCCGGACTAAAATCTATTTGGTTTTCAATCATTATTAACACCATTTGAAAAATCCATTTCGGATGCAGTAGGTTCAAGATCTGAATCAATCTTGACAATATTATCACTGCTAATACTAATATTATTAACTCTATTATTTTCTCTAATCTGAGATGTGGAAGCTCTTGAAGGAAAGTCCACCACATAATCAATTGGAGAAATATAGGAAGAGTTTGATCTAGTTAATCTAGATGACAAACTGATATTATCAGTTTGAATGGGTTCATTGAACCTGATTTTAATAGTACCATCTGAGGTTTGTTCTATTTCTGTAACCTCAGTATTACCAGTATTCCGAGGTGCAACTGCTTCCTCTATGACCCATTCTTTAGGAAAATCAATTTCATCCCATTTGATAGGTCTTCTGGTAGTTACTTTGGATTTCCCAAAGTTGGTTTCTATAAGAATAGTTTCATTTTTAAAATCCATAATCTTGCATATAGGATTCAAAGTATATAACGGTTTGAAATAAATCCTATAACATATGCATATAACTTCTGTACCAGGCAAATAATCATAACCATGTAATTTAATGCTAAGTATTAAAGCATTTAAAGAATTCTCATCGTTAAGAGAAATCTGCAAATTAGGATAAGCATTGAAATAAACAGGGCCATAAGCCAAACTGGTTTGCACAGTCCTTATAAGCGACTTTTTCCAGTTTTGATTTCTGCCATCTCTGAGAACTGCAATGAAGCTTTCAAGTAAGCCTCATAAAGTAAGTGGCTTAAAGGTGACTTGTATTAAGCCTATATGTATAAATCTATGTGAGTCCCTATAAGGGGCTAAATCATTTTCAGACAATAACCTGAAGGTAGCATGGTCGCTATCTATAGTGATAGTCTCTTCAGTAGTTTTAACTACTTGTTTTAACCCAATTTTTTCAAAAGCACCTAATTGGTATATTACCTTAGGTTTGACTAAAGGTATAGTCCACTTATTAAGTAGATCTAATTGCTAAGGCAATTCATATTCTTCTTTTCTACTGTTTTTAACAATAGTCTTCTTCCTAATGATATTAATTAAGAAACTAGTGTCAGACTTAGACTTCTCAGGTTGCTACTAACATGGCTCTGATACTAAATAAACCAAAGGATCGCTTCCAACGAGGGTCAGGGAGTAAATTACAAGAACTCTTCACAAGTCTATAGTCGTACTTGTTGTTTTACTTAATTTAAATATAGAAACTGAATCTAATTTACATTAGACATCATTACTTCAAGTATATTTAACAATTCATGAGCTTACGATTTTACTTATGGGCAGTATTTTATAAGGCGTGGGTGATTGGCAAGATATTTTATCTAACACGGGGCGAGGAGAAAATCATGGGACACTGGGAGTAAGCTTCATGGATATTTAATTTTTAATATTTTTATAAATTAATAAATAATAATACATTAAAATATTGTAAAAAAATTCAAAAAATTATAAATTTATTTAAAAAGTATATCTATTATGAGCATGTTGCATGCATGAGCGATACAAAAGAATATTTTTTCACTTGAAAACTGAAAGATACAAAAGATGCATTACACCTACAACATGACTGTGATAGAAGATACTTAGAGTAATAAACATGATATTCCAATGACAATAAAATAAAGTTATTGTTTAAAACTTAAAACGGTAAATACTCATTGTATAATACAAGTAGCCAAAATAGAGTTATCAAAACATTATCTATATAAGAGTGATATCAAAAGAAATTCTAAAAATAAAAAACTAATTCAATAGAATAAATAAAGTATAAAGAAGGGAAATGCAAGCATAGAAGAAGATTAAAAATTTGAGTACAAAACTCTTTACTTTTAGTTTGCACTTTGTCTAAAGTGTATTTGTTACTCAATAGTAAACGACAAAGAAAAAATATTACGAAATTATGATAAACGAATATAAAAAACCTTTTCTTTTTGAGACTTTTAATTTGAAAATTTACTATGTGTTAACTTTTAGATATTTAAGTAAAGTCATTGTTAAGTAATTTTGGCTAAAATTTGAAAAAAATTCGGAGCTTATGACCCAAATGAACTCCTAGAATATTGGGACTTACGCTTAGGCGAATGCCTGAAATATTGAGACATACGCTCCATGATACTTACTTCGCACCTATACGACTCAGCACGTTGTTGATACATCACCTTAGGGCTCGCCCCGAGGCTCACCTAGAAAATACCTTTTAAAACACCATTTACAGGTGTTCAAGAAGAATAAAAAAATTGGACCAAACCAAAAATTAAACAAGGTTATCGTTTACTCATAAGATGGTATAGTTGAATTTAGAGTGTGGTGTAATGACCCGGCCGATCGTTTTGAGAGTATTAGCCCCGATCCCCTAAAATGGGATTTCGTTTGTTCCGTTAGCTCTGTTGGGTGATTTTGAACTTAGGAACGTGTCCGTATTGTGTTTTTGAGGTATGTAGCTGAATTAGGCTTGAAATGGTGAAAGTTGAATTTTGGGAAGTTCGACCGGAAGTGGACTTTTTTATAACGGGATCGGATTCTGAGTCTGGAAGTTGGAGTAGGTCCGAAATGTCAATTATGATTTTTGTGTAAATTTTAAGGTCAATCAGACATGATTTGATAGGTTTCGGCATCGGTTGTAGAAGTTTGAAGTTTCAAATCTCAATAAGTTAGAATTCGAGAGCGATTCTTGTTTTTAGCGTTGTTTGATGTAATTTGAGGGCTCGACTAAGTTCGTATGGTGTTTTATGACTTGTTGGTATATTTAGTTGATGTCCTGGAGGCCTCGGGTGGATTCCAGGTGGTTAACGGACCAAATTGAGATTTGAAATAATTGATGAAGCACTATTGTTTTGGTGTAACCGCACCTGCGATGGGGTTGGCCACAGGTGCGGACTCATAGAAGAGAGCGTGTGGCCACAATTACGAGGGTGGCTTGGCCCAGCTAGGGGCGCAGGTACGGAAGGAGCCGCATCTGCGCATCCATAGATGCGGAGATGATGTGATCGCAGAAGCGAAAGGTCCTCCGCAGAAGCGGGCCTGCAAGTGCGGGCCCAAGTCCGCAGTAGCGGAAGTTTGTATTTAAGTGGAATCCGCATCTGCGATGGAATTTCCAAAGGTGCGACTAAGAGCCCGCAAGTGCGAAATCGCTTGGCAGAAAAGGCTAAGTTCGAGGGTTTTTATCCCATTTTCAATTTTGGGACCTTGAGAGCTCGAATTTGGGTGATTATTTGAATGATTTTCGGAGGAAGCTATTAGGTAATGATTCTTTACATAATTATGGTTATATTCTACTAATGTATAGTTGATTTTGTCATTTAATTAAGGATTTGGGTTGAGAAATTTGGGGGGGGGGGGGAATCGGAAAGTTGTTCAACCGAAATTTCGAGTTTTGGTTGGGATTTTGATATCGGATTTGAGTAATTTTGGTATGAGTGAACTCGTGGGTGAATGAGTATTCGCGCTATGTGACATTTATCCGATTCGGAGATGTGGGCTCGGGTCGACTTTTTGGGGTGATTTTCAATATTCTTGTTAAATTCTTGATTTCATTAATTAAATTAGTCTATTATATTTGTATTTATGTTACGTAATTATTTTTGTCTAGATTTGGACCATTCAGAGTCGGATTATCGAGGAAAGGGCATTCTTATTGATTGATTGAGCTTGGTTCGAGGTAAGTCTTTTCCTAACCTTGTGTGGAGGAAATCTCCTTAGGATTTGGTACTGTTGTGATAATTCATTAATATGCGAGCTCCGTGTATGTGAGGTGACGAGTCCTTGCATGAGCTAATTGTTGTAAAGTCTGGTTTTTCACCGAGTAGTAATCTGTTACACCTTAATTGAGTTAAACCAGCATGTATAGTTATCATGTTTAGTCTAATTTCACATGTCTACATGTCTTAAACTCTTATTTGAAATTTGTGCAGCATGTTTAGTTTAATTCCTATATTTACTTGATTTGTATCAATCTTAGCCATAGAATTCTTGTTGTTTATTGCCTTTTTCACCGATTTGAGCTATGTGTTTACTTTTGGGACTATGAGGTGGTATCTCGGGAGATCCCCTGCACATTTACTTTTGAGACTATGAGACGGTACCTCGAGAGATCCCCCTGCACATTTACTTTGAGATTACGAGACAGTACCTCGGGAGATCTCCTTGCATATTTACTTTTGGGACTACGAGATGGTATATCAGGAACACCCTTGTTTCTTATCTCATTGTGTTGTGTTGTTATATATCTGTGAATTTTTTCTGTTAAATTCTCCGTCTTTCTTTATTTTCTTATACTCTCTGCCTTATTATTATATCCCAGTGCGGCCCGAACCTGACCTCGTAATTTCTCTACCGAGGTTAGGCCTGGCACATATTGAGTACCATTGTGGTGTACTCGTGCTACTCTTCTGCACATGTTTTGTGTGCAGATCCAGTGACTTCTTATCAGCCTCGTTATCAGTGAGATACGAGACTTTGGATACTTTAAGGTATTCTTCCTGAACCCGCATACCTCTGACCCCCTTTATTCCCCCATATGTCGTTTACCTTCCCATGTTTTTCTTATACTTTAGTGTATTGAGATACTAGATTTTCTAATGTACCTTGTGACTTATTATTTTTCGGGTTTTGGGAATTCTGTATATACTTTAGTGCTGGGTTACTTGTACATTCCGAGCGGCGTATTATCATTTTTCAGTTATTTGTTTCGGTCTAATTGTTAAATTTTGTTTTCATTTCCGTTAATTCGCAATTTGTTAGGCTTACCTAGTCGTAGAGACTAGGTGCCGTCATGCCGTCTTACGGAGGGAGACTTGAGTCGTGACAAGTTGGTATTAGAGCTCTAGGTTCATAGTAGTCGTGAGTCACAAGCCGGTTTATTAGAGTCTCGCGGATCGGTACGGAGACAACTGTAATTATCTTGGGAGGCTATGGAGCTGTTAGGAAAAAAATTACGCTTCTTTGATTCCTTGTCGTACGCTGTCTTCTATTCTCTCAAAGATGGTGAGGACGCGTACCGGCGGATCCGATGACCAGGCACCCTCCCTGCTAGAGCCGCATGAGGCTGGGGTCAGGGTAGAGGCCGAGGACATCCACGTGGTTCAACTAGAGCACCCGCATGAGCTGCTACAAAGGAGCCCTATATGGATCCAGCTGGAAGGCAGGCACCTGAGGTACTTGTTGCTGCACCAGCCCTCCAAGAGACTTTAGCCTAGTTTTTGAGCATCAGCACCTTGGCTCAGGTTGGATTAATTCCACTTGCTCCTGCCATATCTCGGGCCAGGGGAGGAGCACAGACTCCCGCCGCCCATACCCCAGAGCAGCGGGTTCAGGTCGACCAGGTTCCAGAGATTATATCGATGCAGCCAGTAGCTCCAGTTCAGCTCGAGGTTAGGGCGGCAGTTTCTGAGGCGAAACAACTCAGACTTGAGAGGTACAAGAAGTACCACCCTGCTACCTTTAATGGATTGGCATTAGAGGATGCCTAGGGTTTTCTGGAGGAGTGTCACTGTATTCTCTGTACTATGGGTGTAGCAGAGTCAAGTGGGGTTTCTTTTACTACATTTCAGCTTAGAGGAGCATCATATCAGTGGTGGCGTGCTTATGATTTGGTAGTGCCGCTGAGGCATCTTCACTTACATGTACTCAGTGCTCAGACATGTTCTTGAAGGAATATGTTCCCCAGAGTCTCAGAGACGCATGCCGCACATAGTTTGAGAAGTTGCGCTAGGGTTCCATGTTTGTGTCAAAGTATGCAGTTTTGCTTCAGTGATTTGGCCCGACATGCACCATCCGTGGTTGCTACAGTTCGAGAGAGGGTCCGTCGGTTTATCGAGGTAATCCACCCCAGTATCAGGCTTAGCATGGCCCGGGAGTTGGAGATGGGTATTTCGTACCAGCAGGTTGTGAGTATTTCTAGGAGATTGGAGGGTATGCTTGCCCGAGAGAGAAAGGAGAGGGAGGCCAAGAGGTCTCAGGAATCTGGAACTTATAGTGGTACTCGTGCCCCAGCTGCAGTTCTTCATGGTAGTGGCTATGTGAATCGCCCCGTTCATTTATCACTTCCCGCCGCCAGTGATATTCTGACCCGTTCTAGGCCGCAAGAGCTTTATGCACTGCCAGTATCTAGTGCACTTCCTGCACGAAATGCTTTTAACGGTCAGTCCTGTAGACTTGGCCCGAGCCAGTCGCATCAGCCACGCCCTCCGAGAGATTGTTTTGAGTGTGGCGAAACTCTCCATACGGTAAGGGATTGCCCCAAACTTAGGAGGGGCGCACCTCCACATACTTCTTAGGCACTGCGTGATCCATCGGGTCCTCAGGAAATGATTGCATTGCCAACTACCAATCCACCTGCTCAGCCAGCTCGAGGTGGGGGTCGGGGAGCTAGAGGTCGCCCTAAAGGGGAAGTCCATGCCAGATATTATGATCTTCCCGCTCGTACAAAGGCAATTGCTTCCGACTCTGTCATTACAGGTATTGTTTCAGTTTGTCATAGAGATGTGTTGGTTTATTTGATCTAGGCTCCACGTATTCCTATGTGTCATCTTATTTTTCCCCATATTTGGGTGTATCTCGTTTTCTTTGAGTTCTCCTATTTATGTGTCTACACCTGTGGGAGATTCTATTGTTGTTGACCGTGTGTATCGGTCGTGTTTGGTTGTTCTTAGTAGTTTTGAGACCAGAGCCGATTATTATTGCTTAGTATGGTAGATTTAGATATTATTTCGGGCATGGACTGGTTATCTCCCCATTATGCTATTCTTGATTGTCACACCAAGAGCATGATGCTAGCTAAGCCAGGATTACCGCAATTAGAGTGGAGAATTACCTTAGAGCATACTCCCAGTAAAGTTATTTGATTTATTTAAGCTCAACGGATGGTTGAGAAAGGGTGTGACGCGTATCTAGAGATGTCAGTATTGATACCCCTATAGTTGAGTTAGTTCTAGTAGTGAGGGACTTTCCAGATGTATTTCCAGCTGATCTTCCCGGCATGCCTCCCGACAGAGATATTGACTTCGGTATTGAGTTATTGTTGGGCACTCAGCTCATCTCTATTCCTCCATATCATATGGCTCCTCCTGAGTTGAATGAGTTGAAGGAGCAATTACAGGAGTTGCTCGATAAAGGCTTCATTCAGCATAGTGTGTCACCTTGGGGTTCTCCGGTCTAGTTTGTGAAGAAAAGGGATGGTTCTATGAGTATGTGAATTGATTATCGTTAGTTGAACAAATTTACAGTGAAGAAAAGGTATCCAATGCCTCGTATTGATGACCTATTTGGTCAGTTACATGGTGCCAGATTGTTTTCCAAAATTGACTTACATTCAGGCTATGATCAATTGAAGATTCGGGAGCTAGATATCTTGAAGACTGCTTTCAGGACTGTATGTTCACTACGAGTTCCTTTTTATGTCATTTGGGCTGACCAATGTCCCAACAACATTTATGCACTTGATGCAAAGTGTTTTCCAGACCTATCTTTACTCATTCATCATTGTGTTTATTGATGACATTCTGGTGTACTCCGTGCCTCGGGAGGATCATGAGCAGCACCTGAGGATTATGCTTCAGGCCTTGAGAGAAAAAAAGTTATATGTAAAATTTTCAAAGTGTGAGTTTTTGCTAGACTTAGTGGCATTCTTGGGTCATGTGGTGTCGAGTGATGGGATCAAGGTGGATTTGAAGAAGGTTGAAGTAGTGCAGAGTCGGTGCAGACCGTCCTCAGCTACGGAAGTCCGGAGTTTTCTTGGGTTGGTAGGGTATTACCGTCGATTTGTAGAGGATTTATCATCTATTGCAGCACCTATGACCAGGCTGACCCATAAGGGTGCTTCGTTCATATGGACAGAGGAGTGTGAGGAGAGCTTTCAGACACTCATGACAGCTTTAACTACAACCCAGTATTGGTATCGCCTACATGTTCGAGGTCTTATGCTGTATATTGTGATGCGTCGTGGATTGGTCTAGGCGTGGTGTTGATGCAGGACAGTAGGGTGATTACCTACGTGTCCAGACAGTTGAAGGTTCATGAAAAGAACTATCATGTCCACGACCTTGAGTTAGCAGCTATTGTTCATGCCTTCATGATTTGGCGGCACTATTTGTACGGTGTCCCTTGTGATATCTACATCGATCATCAGAATTTGCAGCATCTGTCAAACAGAAGGATCTTAACTTGCATCGGTGAAGGTGGTTGTAGCTGCATAAGGATTATGATATCACCATTTTGTACCATCCCGGGAAGACTAATATGGTGGCCGATGCATTGAGTCGTCGGGTGGAGATTTTGGGGAGCTTAGCATATCTACCAGCAGCAGAGAGGCCATTAGCATTGGATGTTCTGGCCATAGCCAACCAGTTTGTTAGATTGGATATTACTGAGCTGAGTTGAGTATTGGCTTGTGTGATCTCTCAGTCTTCTCTTTATGATCATATCAGGGATCGTTAGTATTATGATCCCCATCTGCTTGTCCTTATGGACACAGTTCAGCACAGTGATGCTAAAAAGGTCACTATTGGGGATGATGGTGCATTGAGGATGCAGGGCAGGCTATGTGTGCCCAGTGTAGATGGTTTGTGTGATATGATTCTCCAGGAGGCTCGTAGTTCGCGGTACTCCATTCATCCGGGTGCCACAAAGATGTATCAGTACTTGAGGCAGCATTACTGGTTGAGGATAATGAAGAAGGACATAGTGGAATATGTAGCTCGGTGTCTAAATTGCCAGCACGTAATGTATGAGCATTACTGGCCAGGTGGATCGCTTAAGAAGTTGGAGATTCCAGTGTGAAAATTGGAGCAGATCACTATTGTCGCGCCCCTTTTTCTTGCGAAATCGTCTTTCAACATGTGACAACTCTTTTAAGGAGGTATTAAAATAGGAGAGTCTCCACCTAACAGTTTGAGGTGCGTTAGGCCACTTATTTTCATATGACTCAAGTTTGACTAATTTGCATCACTAGAAATTGGGTAAGGGCTCAAAATTACCTCGAAGAGAAGGTGTTAGGCGTTCTTCAAGGTCCACAACTGTGGGTCCCAACCGAACATGGATTATATGAATTAGTCAGATAATCAAAGAAAGAGAAAAGCAAGTAGTTTGGGAAATTTTATTATCAAAAAACTTTGAACAAATACAAACACTTGATTCAAAGATAAATAGGGATAATATGGGGGGTCCTATGTTTTTTAGCCTAAAGGATCACCCCGTGCAACATAAATAATGCTTGGTAACTCCCTCAAGATGGGGTGTTACTCGTATTATTCAGCAGGCATAGGCTATCATCTCCTGCTACCCGATTACTATCTTTAAGTCATTACCTAAAGCGCACTAGTTGATTCTAAATCGTGCCTTATGCGTGACACTACCTGTCCCATACCTATGGTCCAGGAGGCATTGAACCTCCACTTTTGGTGGTTCTAGACTTGACTTAGGCTGCTCATAAAATGTAAAAACTAAGTGACAGTTCAAAACAAATAGGACTGCAATTAAATACAGTTAAAGGCTCAAGTTAGCCTCCGCAATTAGACAACGAATGCACGCAAACAGATTTATATGTTAGGCATTAGGCAGTTNAAAAATGGCATAGGCTATCATCTCCTGCTACCCGATTACTATCTTTAAGTCATTACCTAAAGCGCACTAGTTGATTCTAAATCGTGCCTTATGCGTGACACTACCTGTCCCATACCTATGGTCCAGGAGGCATTGAACCTCCACTTTTGGTGGTTCTAGACTTGACTTAGGCTGCTCATAAAATGTAAAAACTAAGTGACAGTTCAAAACAAATAGGACTGCAATTAAATACAGTTAAAGGCTCAAGTTAGCCTCCGCAATTAGACAACGAATGCACGCAAACAGATTTATATGTTAGGCATTAGGCAGTTTCAGAATTGAGGGAGATTGAAGTCGTTAAGCTCTATAGGCATGGTTTCTATATGATCTGATTCAGATGTGCATGCCATTTTTAGACCGATGATTCCTAAATTACCAGTTTGTGAGTATTTGAGGCTGCTAAGTCGGAGTTACATATTACAAGTTAATAAAACCTATAGGTATGATCTCTAAGTGGTTTACACAGTAAGGGATGGTAAAAATTATTGGAAATTCTTAGACTTACTCATGCTTTCTAATAGTGGCATGGCTAAATAATAAACATCATCTGAAGAATCCAGTATCAGTATTTTAGAGCGAGTAGTAATATCCTATAGACATGATTTATAAATATTGGCTATTTGAACCGATTTTATACATTTAGCTCCTATGGGCAGGCTTCCTAGATGGACAGTATAATGCAATAGCGAATTAAATAGTTAAAATACTATAAGCATGATATCTAATGAACATGTGCAGATTAAAGAGCAGTTATTAGCATTTATTTCCTATAGGCATGCTATCTGGCGACACATAGTCGTAGACATGAGAATAAATAGAGCACTTATGCTTCGATAGGATACCAGCTATGTGAGTGTGTGATTGCCCTAATAACATGATCTCTAATAGTGCACAAGGAGACTTAAATGACACATATAGCAGGTTGGATAGCAAGTAGATCACACTATCCTATACACATGCTTTCTAGCATTTTCATGCAGGTATTAGGATATACCACTTCCCAATTTTACTAACACCCCAATTGTTATTATAGAATTATTACAGACCCAATAATGAATGTGATTACAAATGTGGTACAAGTAATAACAGTAGGCCCAGGACAGGCCCAAAGAGATTCCCAGCATTGCCAAACCTTGAACTAAACTCTTTCTCCACCAATTAGCACACCTGGATCTCAACAGGGACTATATCCATCAACATAGCCCAGAAACCATAGGATAACTCAAACCAAACCAAATAGCCATAGGTTTACCATATGATCCAGGAACCAATCACTCAAACAAATCAATTTTCACATGCAATAGACAGAAGGGGGACAGAACTGAGTGTTAAAGATAACTCAAGTCTTATTAGTAAAGAAAATGTCCAAGGAACCTTAAGCCCTAGTGTGTTAGAGTTCACAAGGGTCTCAAACGGATCCTGAGCAGCGCTCACACTAGGGAGGTCAATAGAGAAAGCCTTAGTGGCCTTGGCTTTCAGCAAGACAAGAGTTATAGGTTCAGAATAGTGTAAGTAACCAATGAAAGTGAAAACAATAGTGATCAAATGGTAGAGATTGAAGAGGTGCATTTGCATTTTAGAAACAGACATTGCAGAGGTGATTACACAATGAACATACCAGCAAAGAGGATAAACAAACTCAAAAATACAGGATGAAATCACTTAGTATATTGGGGCAGAGAATAATTTGTAGGAAGCATGGGATTTAGGACTTCTGAGATTACAAAACTAATATACAAAGGTGTATTATGCCAAAGAAGATAAAAATAGATAACTAACTTAACGGGTTCAAAGCCTAAGGGTCCAAATTATGCCGAAAACCAGAAATTAAACAAACCAACTCACATAAACAAGGCAAAACAAAGTCAAATGTTATAGGGAAACACAAGTTATGAAGCTATTCTAAAAGGCCCAAACTAATTACTAGGGAATACAGAATTGGGTAAGTTAAAGACATAACGAGTGATAAAGATGATCATAGAAGCAAGTCATAGCTATAGTGAAGGTATTAACATAGGTTAGGGCATATTATTGATACCACTCAATCATTATAGAGACCCAGAACAAAGCAGGAAACAAACAGATGCCATATAGCCAATGTAAACATTCGAAGTACCAACACATTAGGCTAAACGAACTTAAAATAGTCTAAATTGTTCAAGTTAAGCATAAACATATCTCATAACTGGAAATTTAGGTATAATAAAATGCTAAAGAGGTTCATATCACAAAACATATTCGATACTAGCAAAGTTGCATCTAGAGATAGTTTAGAAACACATTAGGTTATGCAATTTCAGAGGTATGAATATGCAAATCATGAACGCAGGAGAATGACTATTGCAAAGGCGAAAGAACTCACCAGTTAGTGATTGACAAATAGACAAACAAGAAATAACAGACTCCATCACACTCTGAACCTTAACAAAGAGCAGTATAACCAAGGACCTTGGTGCGTCAAAGTTCCCAAGGACTTCAAAGGAACCCAGGGCAATGCTCGCACCAAGGTCTTCTTCAATATTTCCCAATTTTCCAACTAATTTCCGTGTCTAATCCATGCATATAACTTGTATTTAACTTAAAAACATGAAGAAATTACTTACCTTGTGATCCTTGACGAAAACCCTCTCTTGAAGCTCCACCAAATCGCCAACAACAAAAGAAAATGGGAAGAAATGAGCCAAGTGCTTGGTTATAACATACACTGCCCAGGCCATTTTCCGCACCTGCGATAAACTTCTCACACCTGCGCTTCCGCAGTTGCGGCCAAAATTCTGCGCCTGCGGCTTCCTCAGCCCCCAGCCAATATTCGCACCTGCGCCACACTGTCCATATATGTGGCTTCGCATGTGCGGAAATATCATCGTACCTGCGCTCCTAGCCAAGCAACCAAATCTTCGCACCTGCGGCCAAAGCCTCGCAGGTGCGGTCGCACCAGACACCAGCAACTTTAGCTTTTCTCAACTTCAAATATTGATCCGTTAATCACCCGGAATCCACCCGAGGCCCCGTCCAATCACACAAATCAGTCCCATAACATCCCAAGGACTTTCTCGAGGCCTCAAATCACATCAAACAACGCCGAAATCACGAATCGCATCCTAATCCAATCTTTATGAAGTTAGAAATTTCCAACTTCTACATCCGATGCCGAAACCTATCAAATCACGTCCGATTGACCCCAAATTTTGCATGCAAGTCATATTGAACATTACTGACCTGCTCCAACTCCTGGAATCGCATTCCGGCCCCGATATCAAATTTTTCACTTCTGGTCGAATTTCTCAAAAACCTTCAAATTTCTATTTTTAGTCAAATGACTTCAAAATGACCTACGGACATCCAAATTCACTTCCAATCGCGCTCCCAACTCCAGAAGCACCATACATAGCTATTCCCAGGTTCGCAATCCAAAATGGACATCAATATCACTGAAGTGCGCTTCAAGCTAAGCATAGGAAATTTTCTTCAAAATGCTGACTTCCACAATATACGCCGAAACACTCCCGGGTTATCTGAAACTCGATCCGGACATATGCCCAATTCCGAAATCATCATACAAATCTGCAGGAATCTTCAAATCTTGTTCGGGGGTCGTTTACTCAAAAATCCAATCTTTGTTGGTTTCTCCAACTTAAGCGTTCCGAAATGAGAATTTTCTTTTCAATTGACTCCGAACTTCCCGAAATTCAACTCCGACCATGCCCACGAGTGATAATACCTGAAATGGAGCTGCTCATGACTTCAAACCGCTGAAAAACGCGCTAGAGCTCAAAATGACCGGTCGGGTCGTTACATTCTCCCCCACTTAAACAGACGTTCGTCCTCGAACATGCTTGGAACTGCTCTGGAGTTATCTTAAATCACCGCTTAACACCTCGAGCACCTGCCCGTGCTACCACAACCCAACAGAGTACATTAGCTTGATCAAATCTGAAGATTTCTTATTTTATCCATATAATAGTCTCAAAGTCCAATTCCAACACCTAAAATTTCTGTGCCAGGCCTAGCTCCAATATATAAACACCGTATCAACTACCACACAATATACCAGGACATGACTGCATACCTTTGCTGAATCAGCACCACGCACTGCATAACTCATCATCTGACCACAACGACATTCCCTGAACCTTAATAGCCAGAATTCCATGAATCCGATGCTCCCAAGGCACCTTATGACATATATATACATCCTGCTATAATTCTGGCGATACCACCACAACGGAGGAGATGTGTGGAAATTGCTAACCAATTGCAGAGTTAACCAAACATTGAATCCTTCCTCTTGACTAAGACCACCATCTCATTACATACCAATAAGGGTAACTATCCTTCAATGTATTTCACATAATCTTATCGCACTAGATCCCCGATCCAAAAATCTCGTCTCACCCAGTATGAACTTCTCAGACAACAAATCACCCCAAACATGACCAACAGTCTCACATGATACCACATCGCGCTAATAGGCTATAATTCGAACATGATAAATAAGAAATGACTTCGGAAGGGACTACTCAACTCACGCAACTAATATGAACTTTCCTCAAGAAATAGGAAGTAAAACATAAGAAAAATAAATATAGGAACCTGACTCATCATCACACTATTGCGGCGTGCAACCCAATCCAAATAACATGCCCGTGGTGGCGTGCCACCCGATCCAAATAACATAACCGTGGGGGGCGTGCCACCCGATCCAGATGACATAAAATTCACGTAAGGAAATATACACGGAGCGGAATTGCTCACCATTACAAATTACTAAATATCGATCATAAGCACGCTAAGTGCATAATACCATCCTGGGGAGACTGATAAAACCATATGCTCACAAAACTCAAGCACAACTGAGGTGCGAAATATATGTATACTCTGGATCTCAAGAGTTGTCCTACTCACATAACATTATCACTACGCGGAGATCTCAACACATAAGAAATTATCATGCCATTTCACAACTCACACAGCACAATCATATTATCACATGAATTTGAAAAAGACGGAACAACATCTTCTATTCTAATACCTTTCCATGAAAAGCGCTCTACTGAAATGAACATGGCTGGCTCATACGGAGCCCATAATCATATTTAAATCTATCCACAAACATCGATTCTACCTTGCTCGCACCAAACTAAGCTAATAGCTTTACCTGGGTACATAATTAACCCACTTCCTCTCATAACGCAAGAACAACCATCATAGCCGGGATAACACCCCACAATCCACAACCAGCTGGACCGAACGCCTTCCTGGCATAATCCTCAAATAAGCAATATTGCACTTCCTTATACATGGTCTAAATCTTCAACCAATCAGCTGACTACATGTCACACTTATACAATCTTCCCGTGGTCATGCTCCCACGAGCTTCCACGAGGTAACAAGTCTGCATACCCATAACACCAACCATACTAAGGCCGCAAAACACACCAAGAACCCATGACCAGGGTACAAGCCTCTCTCACCGAATATCGAACTCAGGTGACACTGAAGATAACACCAGCTTACTCTGAACTTCTCATCCGAGCTCCTAACATTTTTGTTACCACCGAACCGCAATCTCGATTCTTACTCCCAGTCACATACTACTTACCGCACCTAACATGCCAATATGAGATAGCGCAAGAATTCCATCATAACTTCTGAACCACCAATAGGGTGAACAGTTCATCATATAGAAACATTTTTACTTAACTCAATTCAAGAGTACCATCACAACACACGAGTAAATTCCCACAATCACAATACATGCAAATCCTTAGGTAGTGGCCTGAACCACCATAACCCTTCCGGGATCCGCCTACACCTGACATGCCATAACACTCAAATGCTCCCACATGAAATCTGTTACGACGACCGACAAGCCCCGCACACACCGACACAAACCACATGCATAACTTAATCACATCGAAGGAACTGATCACTGCCACAAATGTACCATTTCAAACATGGCTAATCAATCTATCTTATTTTAATCATCTTCAATTGCCTCAGGAATAATAGTAACTTCCTTCAACTCATAGCAAACTCAACCCTCACTCATCCCGAGTGACCTTGATTCACGAGACCATGCTGCCTAAATCCCGCAACCCATCTCATACCCTCCTGATAATCTTTCTACAATTCGAAGATTATTTCTCTCACTCCCCTAATACTATCCTCCACGCTGAAACATATCATAGAACACCCCAACCATCTTCCCTTTTTCTCAGAAGTTATACTGCAAAAGCTCGACTCTTAATCATACTACTACCTGAGACCCTCAAACGCCACATTCTTAACTTTTTAATTCCCTAGGATCGCTTTTGAGAGTCATCCACTCTGACTGACCCCAAATACGATCAACTCCAAGGCTCTTCTAGCACATGAAGACCCTTTCTAATGAAGTATATGACTGAGTCACTACCCTTACAACTCGCCTATGACTTAAGCATAAATTCTGAATCTTTCAAAGCCTAACCCTGGTCCAATAGTGCCAATTGTTTTACACATTCACAATTACAATTTTACTCCTTCCCCTTAGCTGAAATAACTTGCCAATATGGTGACAATCCGCAATGCTATAATAACACAATCCTACAACCCAACTGCATGTGGTGGGACAACCCCACTTAGTCCGAAGCTACTCCTTGCACCACTCTAGACCCTGCTGAGATCCTTTCCTCTTTGTTGACATGACCTTGCCCAACCAATCCGTCAAATTCTTCCAAATTCTCTTCTTAGCACTCCCTAAATACTCAAATTCTCTAGCATCATTCACACATTCTGCCTCCTACCGAATAGCCACTAGAATCCCTCACAGAAACTTGCTAACCACACAACTGCTAGCCTACTCACAGGAGACAACCCACCTGTGTAAATCACCAACTGAAACCTTCCAGCGACACTGTATTACACCATCTCTACAACATCAATATCCCCTCCTAATCCCGTTCTCATTTACCAACTTTACCAGTCTGTCCGCTCCTCATGGAAATCTACTAAATGCACTCCAATATCCTCTAATTCACCGCTATGCTGCCACTCTTCCACTTTGGTTAAACTCATTCCTTTAGGCCCTACCTGACCTCCTTCCCTTACGCCTGGCCTTTTAGAAATCGAGCCGCCGCCTGACACTTCTCACATGTCTTCCTTCGTTGTATGCCGATCCAATTCAATATCATTCTCCGCAACTCTTACACCGGTAGATCACCGCGACTTCAAACTCTCCGATGATCATCCTTCTCGAGCTGCCTTCATCAGAAATAACTATCCAGTCCTGAACCACCATGCACCACGATCTCTGACAATCGCTTCTCCAATACTACTTCATAACACTCTGACCCAATGCAACCGAAGCAACCATAGCACTGATAGACTTAACACATTCCATTTGATTAGCGACGACGATGTCACATCACAGGTGAATATCCCTCCTTACTTGAAAAAACCAAGTCCTACTACTTTATCAATCAAAAACCTGGCCATCTACAGTTCAATTGTCTTCCTTCCGCCGGAAACTAAATACCGAAATCTCGAATTCGCACTCTGACAAGGCCTCCCTTCAAGCCATTCGTCACCCCCAACCTACGGGCAAGCATTCTACCATCATATTAACACTGAGCGATAACCAACCATAAGCACCTTAACAACCTGAGCATAACCTCTAAGTTATCGGAATCACAGCTACTGGCTGAAACATTATTATACTCTTTTGCAGGGCAACAACAACATCCCCCACCAACTATATATGGAAAACATATCGCGCCATATCTGTACCACCATTTAAATTCCTCAATTTCCTAACTCATAGCTAGAGCTTCACGATGTATAAGATTAAGTAGGAATAAACATAGGCATAAGGCTTAAAGGAATCGAATCGCACGACGAGGAATCAAGAAGGGAAGTACTCCTAACAGCCCGGTAGCCTCTCGAAGATAAGTACAGACGTCTCTGTAACGATCCGCAAGACTCTACTAGACTTGCTCATGACTCGTGAGACTTAAGGGAACCTAGCGCTCTGATACTATGTTGTCACGACCCAAATTCTACTAAGGTCGTGATGGCGCCGGACACCACCATCAGGCAAGCCAATTATTAATTAGTTGAAATAAATTCCTAATTAACTTCTTTTCCAAAATCGTTACCTTTCACTTACAAGTTACAATAGAGAATAAAAATTTAGCAAATAAATACGACCGATAAACCATTCCGTTTATTAAATTAAACCCCAAACATATCCCAGAACCCAGTGTCACAAGTGCATGAGCAAATTCTAAGAATTTTAAAATTTCTACAAAGCTTGTCCGAAATACAATTGGACAAGGAAATTAAAATAAAATAATACAATACGAGGGAGACTCTGTCAGCTGCGGATCGCCTCTGGATAATGAAGCTCGCCTAAGTCTCCAAACCAACCACATTGCAATGAAGGTACCTGTGCAATAAAAATGGACAGCAAGTGTAACATGAGTACGAAAATAACGTATACTCAGTAAGTGGCCTGCCTAACCTCAGAGAGGTAGTGACGAGAGGTTGAATTAGCCACTCACTAAGCGTCCAACAAATTAATTTAACACAACATGATATCAGTAATAGGCATACGAGGATGATAAAACAGTAAGCAATGCGGATAACCGTAATTCAAATAAATACTGAAAGTAAATAAACAATTACTACTTCCTCATTTTCCCCCAAATATCTTAAATAAACAATTACTTCTTTATTTTCCCCCCAAATATCTTATCACTTCAAAATCCATGAAAAAGATTTAACAATTTAGCATGCGCATACGGGATAAGGACAACCGGCCTGAGCCATCATAATAATCATGTATGTGCACAGCTGAGGGTCGAACGATCCGAATGGCCCAAACCATAAGTGCACCTTTGCCATAAAATAATCATATCTATGCACTGCCGAGGGTCGAACAGCCTAAACCATAAGTGCATCTTTCAACCAGCTGTGTCATACGTCCCGCTCCCATGAGAGTGGGGGAAATAACACTCTGCTCGCGGAATGTAAAATGCGAAGCGGTCACATGCAGTCATGCACAATCAACAGTCCACCCCGACTACGTCGGGAAAACAAGTACTCAAGTAAATGACAAATTTCTCTTTTAAAATCACAAAATAGTATTTAAATCCAATCTCGAAATTCATTTGCCAAGTTTTATAATATTCAATAATATAACCTTTTCCGGAATACAATTGTCCACGGAGAAAATCAATTCTCTTTCTAGATGATTAAGAAAATGAACTCTAGTCTTCTTTAGATATTCAATTACTATTTCGATTATATTAGCAGTTTGATATTACAGGCAAGATCACAGGTACCACATGTAAGGCATGCTAGTGGGTCCTAGACTACCCGGACAAGGCGTAATAGTAGATACGCAAAGACTCCCATCACCTCGTGCGTACGTAGCCTCCGCAGGTAGTAGCACATACTTAATTAGTTCACCTAGGGGGACAATTCCCCCTCACAAAGTTAGAAAGGAGACTTACCTTGCTCCGAAATTCCATCACCGGCTTCCAAGCCCTTCCGACGACTCCAATGGACGCACAAAGTCCCAAAACTATCCAACAACGACACACCAATGAAAATATTCTCTAATATTTGCAACCATTCAAATTATATAATTTCCGAACTCCGCTTAGTGAATTGACCAAAATGCCCTCGGGCCCACGTGCCCAGGTTCTGAAATTTCTCGAAGATATATCCTACCCATGGCTTTACTAATCCAACTATACAATTTACTCTAAATTCCATGCTTAAATTCGTGGTAGAAATCCGAAATACAATTTTCTAGGTCTTCTTCAATATTTCCCAATTTTCCTACTAATTTCCATGTCTAATCCATGCATATAACTTGTATTTAACTTAAAAACATGAAGAAATTACTTACCTTGTGATCATTGATGAAAACCCTCTCTTGAAGTTCCTCGAAATTGCCCACACCAAAAGAAAATGAGAGGAAATGAGCCAAGTGCTCGGTTATAACATACACTGCCCAGGTCATTTTCCGCACCTGCGATAAACTTCTCGCACGTGCACTTCTGCAGGTGCGGCCAAACATCCGCGCCTGCGGCTTCCTCAGCCCCTAGACAATCTTCACACCTACACCACACTGTCCACATCTGCGGCTTCACAGGTGCTGAAATATCATCGCACATGCACTCCCAGCCAACCAACCAAATCTTCGCACTTGCGGCGCCTTAGCCGCACCTACGGTCAAAGCCTCGCAGGTGCGGTCGCACCAGACACCAGCAACTTCAGGTTTTCTCAACTTCAAATATTGATTCGTTAACCACCCGGAATCCACTCGAGGCCCCCAGGGCCCTGTACAATCACACGACTCAGTCCCATAACATCCCACGGACTTGCTTGAGGCCTCAAATCACATCAAACAACGCCAAAATCATGAATCGCGCCCTAATCCAATCTTTATGAACTTAGAAATTTTCAACTTCTACATCTGATGCCAAAATATATCAAATCACGTCTGATTGACCCCAAATTTTGCACGCAAACCATTTGACATTACAGACCTGCTCCAACTCCCGGAATCGCATTCCGACCCCGATATCAATTTTTTCACTTCTGGTCGGATTTCTCAAAAACCTTCAAATTTCTATTTTTAGCCAAATGACTTCAAAATGACCAACGAACATCCAAATTTACTTCCAATCGCGTTCCCAACTCCAGAATCACCATACATAGCTATTCCTAGGCTCAGAATCCCAAACGGATACCAATATCACTGAAATACACTTCAAGCCAAACTTAGGAAATTTTCTTCAAAATGTTGACTTCCACAATATACGCCGAAACACTCCCGGGTTATCCAACACCCGATGCGAACATACGCCCAAGTATGAAATCATCATACGAATCTGCAGGAGCCTTCAAATCCTGATTCGGGGGTCGTTTACTCAAAATTGGTGTTTCTCCAACTTAAGCCTTCCGAAATGAGAATTTTCCTTTCAACTGACTCTGAACTTCCCAAAATTCAACTCCGACCATGCCCACGAGTTATAATACCTGAAATGGAGCTGCTCATGACTTCAAACCGCTGAACGACACGCTAGATCTCAAAACGACCGATCGGGTCGTTACACTACTGATGATGCTTGTATGCACGAACCAACCTTAGGGAATGGGAATAAACAAAAGAAAAGAAAATAAAAGGTATAAGTTAGTAGGGAGTATTATAAGGATGTTTGCAATATTTAAACACGTACTGCAGAATTATAAATTCGCGTCCTAATTTGGGGGACCTCATTCTGCCCGAGTTAGGCCTAAGCGACATATAGATTTGGAAAAAAATGTATGCCAATAACTGCGTGATTTCATTAAATGTGAAAAATGGACTAAATCTCTACTAAAACGACAATAATGAGAAGAAGTTATTAATGATATTCGCCCTATTACAATCAATGTCTAAAATGAGTCTAAAAAGCAATAACACATTGTACCTAATTGATTTGGTTCTAGAGGGACCTTCTCCATGCTTGAACTTCTTGCCTCCATCAATTAGGTTCCCCAGGTCGCGCATGTCCAGCAGCAGATAAACCCTTGCTAGATGCCCTCCTTCGTTTCCCTCTGCATTATGACAGTCCGAGATCCTTTTCCTCATCTTTCCCTCAAGCTTCATCAACCCTGCTCAAAATATTCCAACCTCTCCATTGATTTAATGGTGATTCCTTTCCACTCGTTGATTGCTTTCATGTTCACTTTATGTTGTTCCAAATGCCTGGTTTCAGACTCGAAAACCCTTTTGCGTAACATCCTATATTTGACTTGCGCTTCAACAACATCGTCAATAAGCCTACTTTTAAGATTAATCCCTGGCTTGAAATGCCCCGCTATATCATCTACCAACCATGATAGATAGAAGTACACATGGTTGGCATAATACCGATATGGCTCGATGGTATCTTTCTCCGTAATGATCTTTTGATTCCACATATGCTGTGCCTTGAACTTGAATGGAATGGTGTTCCCCTTGAAGTCTGCTTTATATTGGACCATGTTGGAAACCCGAGGTATAACTTACTTTTTCCCAGCTTGCATCATTACCCTTAAAAGAGCATAAGGATAGATTTCTCTTAACCCGATTAGTACTAGATAAGTGGTCTCTCTTGACCTGATGATGAACTCGCTGTTAGGGAACCATTAGAACATCCAATGCATCTTTTCATCAGTCAGATTGCTAAAGAAACATACCAAGCTTACAACATTTACTGGTTGCGCAAACCTATTTGGGATAAAAGTCAATTCTTTTCGGACGATGATGGGCTATGTGGTCATTCCATGGTCGTTGCGAAAGTTCTTGATGGTATTCACCTCTATGAAAGTGCTCTAATAACCATACATGCAACAACATATTGCAACCCTAGAAGTGCCCATACCCTTTTTGCAGTGATCTATGGCCCGGTACATCTCAACTAAGATCATAGGGACGATGATGTAGGTTTTCCCGTCAATTCCCTCCATTAAAGTCCTAGAGACCATAGCTAGGCGAGTGTGGATCCTTTCCCTTTTCATTGGAAATATCAGCATCCCCAGAAAACAGACAATGAATATGAAGACCCGGCAGTGTGTCCAACCCAAGAGAGTAATGGAAAGTTCATCATGGTGAAGACGGTATGACTTGCTATGCCCGTAGCATTCATAAAGGAACTCAAACAGAATGTATGACTTCTTCAGATAGAGTAATTCATTATTTTTCTTAAAACCCATCATTTTCAAGAAACCTAGAGAACTGAGGTTTTGCGATGCCAATAAAGCAGGACTGTCCCATGGGATCCCAACGAAGCCTCCTATTTCTTTTAAAAGAGGGGTCATTTCTATGTCACTAAAACGGAAGACAAATCTCTTCTCATCCCAAAACATGGTGGCGGCCTCAATCAATGCGTTGTTTGGCTGAATGTCTAATAAGGAGGGTAGGTTCTTGAGTACCCTTTTCACATGGTTCTTGTCACTAGGTGAGAGGTTTTTCCACCAATCAAGCAGAAAAGGTGGGATGTTTTGAACCATGTCGAACCTGGGGACTTCGTGCCTCATTTCTGCAAAACAAATAGATTTAGTTCTTTCCCCCTCTGGATTTGACTATTTACACATTAATGATCAGCATACCGGGCATGTTTTCTCAAAATAATGCACATATCGTAATGGTGTCCATTGGAATTTATGGAAATCCTGGCGGACTTTGGACAAGGCTTGCCTTAGCGGGTTATCACGCGGACAAAATTCTAACCCATACTAGGTTTGGACATGATGCATGCATAGTTGATATTAGAGTGGGGTTTCTAGAAGAGTCTAGACTGGTACCCTCAAGTGGAAAACGTGAGAGGGAAAAGCACGTAATTGTCGATTGCACCGCTGATCGACTAGTTTTACGCAAATAAGCCTTTCCAAATTTAAAGGGTGATTTAGGAAGAGTGTGGACACTCATCAAGCGCCGTTATGGTATTAATTGGGCATGAGTAGAATATGATGTGGAGCATGCTTTATGCAAAGATAAATAACACATCAAATATTTTGCATGATGAAACAAATAAATGCAGTATTAAAATGAAACATAAAGACATAAAAAGAAAGAAAACAAGAAAAAGTTAGTTCGTAATATGGGAATTGTAATAAAGTAAGCGAGGGAGTAAGGTTGGGAAGAGACATGATGTAGTAATTTTAAAAACGAATTGGGGCAAATAAGTACAACTAGAAAAAATTAATACACATGTTATAGCCAATTTGAGGAAAGAAGGGAAGAGAAGGGAATGGGTTTGCATATTACTACGAATTCAAATAAAGGGAGAATATGGAAAGGATGTGCATGCATCAATAAAAGGGAAACAGGAGCGGGATATTCATGTAATAGAAATAAAAAAAGGAACCACATTTATCAGAGAAGACTAATTCCTATAAACCAAATTTGCTATGGTAAGAGCCTAAATATTCCCCAGTAGAGTCGCCATGCTGTCGCGCCTCTTTTTCTCGCGAAATCGGGTTTCGACATGTGACAACTCTTTTAAGGATGTATTAAAAGAGGAGAGTCACCACCTAACGGTTTGAGGTGTGTTAGGGCACCTATTTCATATGACTCAGGTTTGTAGTTTGCATCACAAGAAATAGGATAAGGGCTCGAAATTACCTCGAAGAGAAGGTGTTAGGCACTCTTCGAGATCCATAACTGTGGGTCCCGGCCAAACTTGGATTATATGAATTAGTCAGATAAACAAAGACAGACAAAAGCAAGAAATTTGGGAATTTTTTTTATCAAAAGACTTTGAATAAATACAAACACTTGATTCAAAGATAAATAGGGATAAGATGGGGGTCCTAAGTTTTTTAGCCTCGAGGATCACCCCGTGAAACATAAGTAATACTTCGTAACTCCCTCAAGATGGGGCGTTACTCGTATTATTCAGCAGGCACAGACTATCGCCTCCTGCTACCCAATTACTATCTTTAAGTCATTACCTAAAGCACAGTAGTTGATGATGTGCCGGAGAATTTCGGCACATTTAATACCAATTGCTTAGATTTTAGCTCATTTTAAATGCAATTGTCTTTTATACTTATGTAATTTTGATGTTTTACAGTGCATGAAGCTTGAGGACCCAAAAACATGAAAATGGAATCAAAAAGCCACAAAAGGACAAGAAAGAGGCAAAAATGCGACCGCAAAGTTGAAAATGCGGACCGCAAATCCAACATGCGGACCGCATAATGTGCAGGGGAACCGCAAAGTCCAACAGTTAGTTTGGCCAAATCCAAGTGAAGAAATGCGGTCCATTATGTGACCGCATAACATGTTTACGGGCCACATAATGGATCGCAAACCCCCTGTAGAAGTGGCTGAGAGAAGAAATGTGATGACACTATGCGGCCGCATAACAACAATGCGGACCACATAACCTGAATGCGACGACTTCCTGGAACCTAGTGTTTCGAAGATGCGGTGAACTTGAAGAGAATGCGGATCGCATATCTGTTATGCGACAGAAATGCGGTCGCATATTTGACCTGGAAGGGCATTTTTGTCCGAAATTGGCCCCGAGTTTTAGCCCACTATAAATAGATTTATTGGGGTTTTGTGGGGGCATCTTGTCTGGAAAAAGAGCTACAATCCAAACTTTGAATAGTCCCATCTTTTGGAAGCTTTGAAGTGAAGAATCTTGCACTTTTGTAAGCACTATGACATTTAATACTCTCCTATTTTTTGTATTTTAGCATGTGTGGCTAGTTTTAAATACTAAGGTTGTGGACCCTAAGTGGGTGTAATGTCAATGGGTGTTTAACATTGAATATATGTATAATGGTTGGTTGATATTTATTTACTCCTCATTCTTCATTTATTGTTGGTGGTTGCAAACATTAACAAGCGCCATTATATTCTTTCTCTACTTGGAAAAGTGAGTTATGGTTTGGTAGAAGTAAATATCAAAGACTCAGGGTTTTAAACCTTGTTTAATCGAATCGCTTAGGAATAAGTGGATTTTTGTTTGGCATAAATTGATTACTCTTAATTGCAACTCTTTTATATTTGAAAAAATCATAAAGAGAAATACTACCCGACTATTGAAAAATATTGGATAGTCATTTAGAAATCATTTGCATATCAAAAGGACTTTCCATTAGAAATATATCATATTAACACCGATAGCATTACATTTCATTGAAGGGGATACAACCTTGGTTTAGATAATCAAATTAATTAAAACCTTATTTAATCATACTTGTTACTATTTCACAAAAGAATACAATTCAATTTATTACCTTACCCTTGTTACTCTAACGGAATAGAAATACGATTTAAGTTAAGATTCACACTACTCAAGTAAACTTTTCACGCCTATTCCCTGTGGGATTCGACCCCAACCTCGTTGGGTTACTATATTTGACATCGATCGCGTTACACTATTTTAAGGTGTAATTTGAGCGTATCATTTAATTCTAAAATCATGCCTTATGCGTGCACTACCCGTCCCATACCTATGATCCAGGAGGCATTGGACCTCTACTTTTTGTAGTTCTAGACTTGACTTAGGCTGCTTAGAAAATATTAAAACTAAGTGACAATTCAAAACAAATAGGACTGCAATTAAATACAGTTAAAGGCTCAAGTTAGTCTCCGCAATTAGACAACAAATGCACGCAAACAGATTTATATGTTAGGCATTAGGCACTTTCAGACTTGAGGGAAATTGAAGTCGTTAAGCTCTATAGACATGGTTTCTATGATCTGAGTTAGATTTTTAGACAGATGATTCCTGAATAACCAGTTGTGAGTATCTGATGCTGCTAAGTCGGGGTTACAAATTACAAGTTAATAAAACCTATAGCATGATCTCTAAGTGGTTTACACAGTAAGGGGCAGTAAAAATTATTGGAAATGCTCGGCCTTACTCATGCTTTCTACTAGTGGCGTGGCTAAACAATAAACATCATCTGAAGAATCGAGTATCAGTATTTTAGAGAGAGTAGTAATATCCTATAGACATGATTTCTAAAGATTGGCGATTTGAACCGATTTTATACATTTAGCTCCTATAGGCAGGATTCCTAGATGGACAATATGATGCAATAGCGAATTAAATAGTTAAATCCTATAGGCATGGTATCTAATGAACATGGTGCAGATTAAAAAGAAGTTATTAGCATTTATTTCTTATAGGCATGCTATCTAGAGACACATAACAGTAGACATGAGAATAAATAGAGCACTTATGCTAAGATAATATACTGGTTATGTGAGTGTGTGATTACCCTAATAACATGATCTCTAATAGTGCACAAGGAGACTTAAATGACACATATAGCATGTCGGATAGCAAGTATATCACACAAATCCTATACACATGCTTTCTACCCTTTTCATGCAAGTATTAGGATACACCCACTGCCCAATTTCACTAGCACCCCAATTGTTATCACAGAATTATTATAGACCCAATAACTAATGTGATTACAAAAGTTGTACAAGTAATAACAGTAGGCCCAGGACAGCCCAAAGACATACCCAGCATTGCCAAACCTTCCACTAAACTCTTTCTCTACCAATTAGCAAACCTGGATCTCAGCAGGGACTATATCCATCAACATAGCCCAGAAACCATAGGAGAACTCAAACCAAAGCAAACAGTCATAGGTTGACCATATGATCCAGGAACCAATCACTCAAACAAATCAATTTTCACATTTAATAAACCAATGCGGGATAAAACTAAGTGTTAAAGATAACTCAGGTCTTAATAGTAAATAACATGGCCAAGGAACCTTAAGCCCTAGTGTGTCAGAGTTCACAAGGGTCTGAAATAGACCCCGAGCAGTGCTCACACTAGGGAGGTCAATAGAGAAAGACTTAGTGGCCCAAGAGTTATAGGTTCAGAATAGTGTAAGTAACCAATGCGAGTGAAAAAAATAGTGATCAAATGGTAGAGTTTGAAGAGGTGCATTTGTATTTTAGAGACAGACATTGCAGATGTCATTACACAATGAACATACCAGCAAAGAGGATAAACAAACTCAAAAAGACAGGTTGATATTACTTAGTATATTGGGGCAGAGAATAATTTGTAGGAAGCAGGGGATTTAGGACTTCTGAGATTACAAAACTAATATATAAATGTGTATTATGCCAAACAAGATAAAAATAGAGAACTAACTTAACGGGTTCAAAGCCTAGGGGTCCAAATTATGTCGAACACAAGAAATTAAACAAACCAACTCACATCAAAAAGGCAAAATAAAGTCAAATGTTATAGGGAAACACATGTTATGAAGTTATTCTAAAAGGCCCCAAACTAATTACTAGGGAATACAAAATTGGGTAAGCTAAAGACATGCTGAATGGTAAAGATGATCATAAGAACAATTCATAGCTATAGTGAAGGTCTTAACATAGGCTAGGGCACTTTATAGATACCAGTCAATAACAATAGAGACCCTGGACAAAGCAGGAAACAAACTGATGCCATATAGCCAATGTAAACATTCGAAGTACCAAAACATTAGGCTAAACAAACTTCAAATAGTCTAAATTGTTCAAGTTAAGCATAAACATATCTCAGAACTATGTATAATCAAATGCTAAGGAGGTTCATATCACAAAACATATTTGATACTAACAAAGTTGCATATAGAGATAGTCTAGAAACACATTAAGTTATGCAATTTCATAGGTATGAATATGCAAATCATGAATACAAGAGAATGAATATTGCAAAGGCTAATGAACTCACCAGTTACTGATTGACAAATAGAAAAATAAGAAAGAACAAACCCCACCACACTCTGAACATCAATAAAGAGCAGTATAACCCAGGACCGTAGTGCGTCAAAGTTCCCAAGGGCTTCAAAGGAACCCAGGGCAGTGCTCGCACCAAGGAAAGTCAAAAAATAGAATTCTGGTGGCCTTGGCTTTTAGCCGGCGAAGAGCCAAAGTACAGAGAATGAGAGAATAATCGTGTGAAAGCCTTTAGTTTTAGTGAAACTAACGAAATAAGGTCTGTCAAAAAAGGGAGTGGGGAGGGGTTTATATGGTAGTAGAAATTGAACGAGCAAACATGGAAAATAGTCAATCCAGCACAAATAAGGAAAGGAAAAATCACATGCAATCAATAATAGAACCGGTGAAGAAGAAATCGGAGTTCAAATGCTAATCGGAATCAGATTAAGGGCAAAATGTTCAAAGATTCTAATCACGAATCAACGGAGATATGCCACAAACAAGAAGAAATTTTACTCTTTCTCAGTGTATAGAACCACAATCACATCTGGAACCATAGAATCAACCATATTTATGAGGATCGAACTTTTCATAAGTATAAAGGTAACCAAAGTTACCATAAGTGAATGATAATAGAAGAAACAGTAAGTAGAATCCGCATCTAACGCGTATGAGAAAGGGAAAATTGGGTCTTTAGGGTTTTGTCTCTGAAGGAGAAGAAAGCAGGTCAGGGAGACTGTGGAGAGATAAGTGAGGGCTTAGGGTTTGAGTGAGTGTAATTAAAATGGGGGAATGGTTGTTGGCCGTTGATCAATTAAGATCAACGGCCAGGATTAGAGGAGAAGCGGGGCGGGTCAAATAAATGGGTACCGGTCGGGTTAATATTAAATGGTCATCTGGTTTGGGCTTAGAGGTTTGGACGTTTGGGCCATTAAATTGGTCCAGAATTGGCTCCAAATAAGGCCACAAATTAAATACATGAAAAAATTATAAAAATAATTAACAAATAATAAAACTATTGTTTGCATAGTAAGATGATTGAAAATAATAATTTAACATTATAAAAAAATCAAAATGCTCTTTGGGCACATATAATATAATAAAATGTAATTATGCACAAGATATGGGCTATTATTACAAAGTTATGTAAATAGCTTTAAAATACTAATGTAATTTTATGAAATAAAATAAAATTATTTGAAACATATATTATAGGTAAAAAATAATTATTTTAGGTAACTAGGTCATCACAAAAGAATATAAAGGGATAATTACTAAAAATTTATATAATTTAAATGCAAGACAATTAATTTAAAACTCTAAAAATTATGAAAAATTATAGAAAATGCTTGTATGTATTTGTAAACTAATTAATGATGCAAAAATTCTATTTTGAAAGTGTGTATATATATATATATATATTAAAAAAATATGAGCGCAAAATTAGGTATCAAAAATTATGGATTTTGTTGTTGGGCTTCTACGGGCTCAACAAAAGTTTGATGCAGTTTGAGTGATCGTGGATAAGTTCACCAAGTCAACTCATTTCATTCCTTTGATGACTACTTATTCTTTCGAGCAGCTTTCTCGAGTTTATATCCACGAGATTGTCAGGCGTCATGGCGTATCGGTATCTATCATCTCTGTCCAGGGTACGCAGTTTACATCACGGTCCTGGAGGGCCGTATAGCATGACTTAGGTAATCGGGTTGAGTTGAGAACAACATTTCACCCTCAAACGGACGGACAGTCCGAACGCACTATTCAGATACATGAGGATATGCTCTGTGCGTGTGTGATGGAGTTTGGAGGTTCTTGGGGTCAATTCTTTCCACTTGCGGAGTTTGCCTCCAATAAGAGTTATCAGTTGAGCATTCAGATGGAACCGTATGAGGCTCTGTATGGTAGGCAGTGTTGGTCTCTAGTGGGTTGGTTCGAGCCAGGCGAGGCTAGGTTATTGGGTAAAGACTTGGTTCAGGATGCTCTGGAGAAGGTTATGGTGATTCAGGATCGACTTCGTACGGCCCAGTCCAGACAGAAACATTATGTGGATTAGAAGGTTCGTGATGTTGCATTCATGGTTGGAGAGCGGGTCCTGCTCTAGGTCTCACCCATGAAGGGTGTTATGAGGTTTGAAAAAAAGGGCAAGTTGAGCCCAAGGTTTATTGGCCCATTCAAGGTCTTGTGATGTGTTGGGGAGGTTTCCTATGAGCTTGCCTTGCCTCCCAGCCTAGTAGGAGTCCATCTGGTATTTCATGTTGCTATGCTTCGGAAGTATCACGGTGATCCGTCTCATGTGTTGATTTCAGCTCAGTCCAGTTGGACAAGGATTTATCTTATGCTGAGGAGCCGGTGGCTATTTTGGACAGGTAAGTTCGAAAGAGGAGGTCAAAGAACATTGCTTCCATGAAGGCTCACTAGAGGGATCAGCCACACGAAGAGGAAACTTGGGAGATCGAGCATTATATGCGCAGCCGTTATCCTCATCTTTTCACCACTTCAGGTATGTCTCTATACTCGTTCAAGGACAAACAATGTTTTTAAGAGTGGGATGATGTAACAACCCGGCCGGTCTTTTTAAGAGTATTAGCCTTGATCCCCTATTTACTACTTCCCCTGTATCTTTTCCTGCTTATGTGACTTGATGGGAGGTTTTTCTTGTGGTTTCGGAGTGATTTGGGATACTTAGTCCCTAAACGGAAAAAAAGTTCTAGGATTTCGACCGTCGTTTGAACTGTGTGAAGACAGCTTCGGAATGGGGGTTCTGCGATTCCATTAGCTTCGTTCGGTGATTTTGGACTAAGGAGTGTGTCCGGATTGTGTTTTTGAGGTTTGTAGCTGAATTAGGCTTGAAATGGAGAAAGTTGAATTTTTGGGAAGTTTGACCGGAAGTGAACTTTTTGATAACGGGGTCGGATTCCAATTCGGGAAGTTGGAGTAGGTCCGAAATGTCAATGATGACTTGTGCCTAAAAATTTGAGGTCAACAGGACGTGATTTGAAAGGTTTCGACATCGGTTGTACAAGTTTGATGTTTCAAAGTTCATTAAGTTTGAATTGGAGAATGATTCGTGTTTTTGGCGTTGTTTGATGTGATTTGAGGGCTCGACTAAGTATGTATGGTGTTTTAGGACATGTTGGTATATTTGGTTGAGGTCCTGGGGGGGCCGGGTAGATTTCGGGTGGTTAACGAACCAAATTGGGAGTTGGAATAATTGCTGAAGCACTACTGTTCTGGTGTCACTACACCTGTGGTGGGGTTGGCCGCATGTGCGGACTCGCAGAAGCGAGTGTGTAGCTATAGGTGCAAGGCTGGCTTGGCCCAGCTGGGGGCGTAGGTGCGGAATGAGAGCCGCATCTGCGCATCCGCTGATGCGGATATTTGATCACAGAAGCGAAAAAGTTGGCCTGGGGCAGGGTCGCAGAAGCGGAAGGTCCTCCGCAGAAGCGGGCCCGCAGGTGCGAGCCCTGGTTCGTAGAAGCAAAATTTTGGCTTTAAGTGGAATCCACACCTGCGATGGAATTTCTGCAGGTGCGGCGTCGCAGGTGCGACTAAGAGGCCGCAGGTGCGACATCGGTAGGAAATAAGGCTATGCTCGAGGATTTTTATCCTATTTTAAAATTTCGGACTTTGAGAGCTCAGATTTGAGAGATTATTTGAAGGATTTTCAAAGGAAACTATTGGGTAACGGTTCTTTACTCATTTATGGTTAATTCCACCAATCTATAGTTGGTTTCATCATTTAATTAAGGATTTGGGTTGAGAAATTTGGCGAAAAAGTTGGAAAGTTCTCAACCGAAATTTTGAGTTTTGATCAGAATTTTAATATTGGATGTGATTAATTTTGGTACTAGTGAACTCGTGGAAAATGACTATTCGTATTTTGTGACTTTTACCCGATTCCGAGACATGGCCCCGAGTCGACTTTTTTGGGAGCTTTTCAAAATTCTTGTTAAAGTCTTGATTTTATTAATTAGATTAGTCTATTATAGTTGTATTTATGGTATGTAATTATTTTTGGAGAGATTTTGGCCTTTCAGAGTCGGATAATCGAGGAAAGGGCATTCTTATTGATTGATTGAGTTTGGTTTGAGGTAAGTGGCTTGACTAACCTTGTGTGGAGGAAATCCCCTTAGGATTTGGTACTATTGTAATATTTATGTGATATGTGAGCGCCGTGTATGTGAGGTGGCGAGTGCGTACACAAGCTAATTGTTGTAAAATCTTATTTTTCACTGAGTAGTAACATTTTACATCTTAATTGACTTATACCAGCATGTGTAGTTATCCTGTTTAGTCTAATTTCGCATGTCTACGTGTCTTAAATGCTTATCAAAAATCTGTGGAGCATGTTTAGTTGAATTCCTGTCTTTATTTGATTTGTATCAACCTTAGATATATAGTTCTTGTTGTTAAATTCCCTTTTTTTACAGATTTGAGTCTGTGTGTTTACTTTTGGGACTACGAGGTGGTACCTCAGGAGATCCCCTTGCACATTTACTTTGAGACTACGAGGCGATACCTCAGAGATCTCCTTGCATATTTACTTTTGGGACTATGAAACGGTATCTCGGGAGATCCCCTGTTCAGTATTTACTTTTGGGACAACGAGACGGTATCTCGGTGAAGCACCTATTGTTTATCTCATTGTGTTGTGTTATTATTTCTCAGTGAATTCTTCCTGTTAAATTATATGTCTTTCTTCATTTTATTATATCATCTGTCTTATTATTATATCCCAGTGGGGCCCAAACCTGACCTCGTCCCTTCTCTACCGAGTTTAGGCCTGGAACTTACTAGGTACCATTGTGGTGTACTCATGCTACTCTTTGCACATGTTTTGGGTGCAGATCCATGTACTTTTTATCAGCCTCGTTATCAGTGAGCAGCGAGACTTTGGAGGCTTCATGTTATTCTCCCCGCGTCCGCATACCTCATCGTCTCCCTCGATTCTCTCCTATGTCGTTTACCTTCCCGTATTTTTCTTACATTCTGGTGTATAGAGATATTAGTTTTTTTTCTGCAGCTTGTGACTTATGATTTTTCCGGGTTTTTTGAATTATGTATATACTCTAGTGCCGGGTTACTTGTACATGCCGAGCGGCATTTTTTTATTTTTTAGTTATTTGTTGCAGTTTAATTGTTAAATTATGTTTTCATTTATGTTAATCCGCAATTTGTTAGGCTTACCTAGTTGTAGAGATTAGGTGTCGTCGTGACGTCTTACGAAGGGAGACTTGGGTCGTGACATGTGGTTTATAGACAAGCGAACCAATTTGATCTCAAAATGATAAATAAATTAAATAAAATGCAAGACTTAGTGTTGAAATTAAAATGAGATAACAAATGGCTTGGTCCCTGGAGAAGTACATCAGAAGACAACAATAAGAATATTGATAGACAGAAAGTAAAGTGTTATTTTGCTTGGAATAATGTGTAGCATAAGTTTATCAGAAATCTCGTGTTGTAGTATGGCTGTTGAAGTTATTATTTATAGCTAAACCTAGGGAACAAGATCATTGGATTAACCCCTTTTAAATGACAATAATGAGGGCCATTGATGAGTATGCAATGGTAGGCTGTGAATGTCAAAATTCTCTATAACAGGGTTGCAGAATATTCACCATTAAATGTCACCTGGTGGAAAATATTTTTTGTTCCCGTTGATAATTTTTCCTTCGGGGTCTACCTGATACTAGCCGAATTTGTTGTCCTCGATCTTGTCTTTCACACGTTTTGTTCTTCCGTCTGTGCCTGTTGCACGTGTCACTCTATCATTCAAGTATTTAATGTAAACCGATTTTACCCTATACAGATAGTCCCCCTATTTTTTGGTAGCACATCTTTGTGTCACCATGAAGTTTGTGAAGATTCCTTTCTTGGGGGGAAATTTTCTGAACCCTTCTGAAATGTTTCTGACGCTTGGTTAGACGCACGTCTCTCCGCATTTTTTGTTATTCCATGATTTAACAGTATTTTTGCTGGTACTCGAGGTACTCATGGCCACAATTTTATCCTCCAATTCCTTTATTTACCGACCTCATTATTTTTCTTTTACACTTTACAGTTCTACAAACTCTCTCAACTTCTTTTCATTCAACTCTTTCTTGCTTTCACTCTTCTTTAATCTTCTTCTTCAAATAACTCTTATGGCTTCTTCTTCCAATAACTCAATTTATCTCTTCGGTGGGGCTCCGAAGGAGAACAAATACACGGAAATCATAGTTGATGTTGACCCCCTACTATGAGCACAATCATTCCCAAAAGACTCAACACAACAATGACTTCGAAGAGAAGTTTTCTTCAACAAGTTCTCGTACTTGGACTGTTGGCATATACCCTTCTTCCATACGCCCTTCCAACATTCGTAATGTCAAAGAGGATTGTGATTGCCATGATCTAAACATCACTGGTCCTTGACTGGTGGAGCGGGTAACCTTCCCCAAGAAGGGCTTCATGTACGTTTATACGTATCCATTGACATTGGGTGTGTTCCTTTAAGCAGGGGAATTGACACCCTGATTTTGGAGTTGTTCCACAAGTACCAGGTTTACTTGGCACATTTGGACCCTTCAGTATGGCGAATGGTGGCCTGTCTACGTCAGTTGTACTAGGAGACGTAGGAGGAGCTTACTTTGGCTGACATGATAAAATCTCTAGTCCCCTAAGATTTTCCGTGGGGGAGTAATAAATTTTAGAAAATACGGCAACCATGATTTGTTTACCAACATGGATGACAACAACAATTGTGGATGGATGGAATGGTTTGTCGTCATTTCCACCAGGGGTATCATCCCGGCCACAACCCCATCTTTCCCTAAGTCCTGGACTCGTACATGTAAGTTAAAAGTTTAACTTTTTTTCTGAAAAAATGTCGTTTCACGTCATTGCTGATCCTTCTCTTTACATTATTTCACAGCTCGGTGGACACCACCAAGGGCTAAAGGTTTGAGCTACTGAATTCAAGAGATCCTGGACATCGCCACACTTTAGACTAGTTGGTGGAAAGAACTAGCCCCAAAATATGGGTGGAAGGACAAAAATCATGGTAAGTTGACTCGTGAAATTGATTTTGTTCTCATCTCATTTTTGTGCATCACAAAATTGGTTCATCTTTTTTCGTTGAATTCAAGTCTTCCGCAGGGTTGTATTACCATCCATGAGGAAGATGTTTTGCCTGATCCCACGGAAGCTGCGGGTTGCTGGAGGAGGATTTCATCCGAAAAGGTGCCACGGGATCCGCTTCCGGTGCAAGTGCTTCCTCTTGGAGTCCTCTCTAGAGAGCAAGAAACAAAAAAGGTGGTGCTCTTCCAGGGCCGAGGGAAAGAATAAAAAGGTGAAGAAAGTCATGCCCGAGCCAGCCGCAGTCGCTGTGGTGACTGATGATTACGGGGAAGCCACTGATGAGGGGGCTTCCCTACAAAGGAGTAAACAACCTTCATTAGCTCAACAAAATGCTCAATCTAAAGAGCTTATAACCTAAACTAGGGATGATGCCAAAGCACTCTGGGGAGAGTTTGACTTGGTGGAGAACGCCAATTCTCCCTATCCAGTCCTAGTTGCTGCTCCCAGTACTATGAGGCTGAGGATCAGGCCTCTTCCATCTTCGATTGGTGAGAAAACTACAACCAACAGTGTCTTTGCCGCAACTGCTTCTCAACCCACAACACCATCAGCTTCATCTCCTTCCGTGCCAGCCATACCTTAATCACAAGCAACAACTACATCACCACCATGTGCTACAGACACCCAAGAGGAGGATGTCCCTCATCCCAGTCTCCAGGCCATGGGAATTTGGCGCACAACTATTCGCCCCTTCTACAGATCCACTGAGGAAGAAGAGTGTCTCCATCTCGGTCTCTACTAAATGCCATCGACTTTCCCGACTGGTGGAACTCACCAATTACCTAAATCTGATGGCTTTGGGGAAAGACAAGAAGAAAATACACTCTCTCTCAGGGGAGTGTATGATAAATAATGCCATGCACAATGCAGCAGCGGTATTGTACTTGTTCTTTTTACTACTTGTTTCTTCTTGATTTTCTTTGATAGAGTTTTTAATTTGGGTTTTTGTTTCCCAGGCCAACTTCCTTGCTTCCGAAGGCCTTCAAAATTTGATCCTCGATAAATAAAAGCTTAAGTCCGAGAAGGATCAACTATTGGCCGAGAGGGACCAAGTTGATGTTCGCCTCCTGGCTCTGAAAGCACAAGCTACTGAGGCCGGTGAGATAGAGGCTCGATTGTAGCAAAGCTAGCAGGATGTGATGGCCCTCAGTGAAGAAGCTCCCAATTAAGTGTACAAGAGGTCCAAAATGTCGTACTTGCTCCTGCCAAGCGCAAGGCTGCCTCCACAGAGAGATTGAATAACTTGAAGGTAACCTTGAACTCCAAAGTTGAATAGGCTGCTACTGCTAAGGAGAAGTGTGCCCAGATGGAGGATAAGTGTGAGAGGGTCATGGAACATAATAAGATCCATATAACACCCACTTGTGACCTTGATCTCATCCTTAGGGCCACGAGAATGGAGCGGGATGGCCTTTCTACCGAGGTTGATCGGCTTAAATCAGAACTCCAGCACTGAGCGGATTACCTAATAATTGAGAAAACACATTCTATGTACTACATGAGGATAAAATCTTGGAAGAAGTCAAAGCGGGTGTCATTGACTTTGATTATGAAATCGCCATGGACCGAGAGATGGAGTCAACCGCTCGAAGACGTCTCCCGGCTCAGCCCGATGTAACTGACTTTTCAGGTTCCGATTTCAAGTTCTCAAGAATATAGAAGGATCTTGAAGAGGATAATGAAGAAGACCAATATCCCGAGCCGATGGCAGATCGACCTACTTCTCCTGGGGGCACATATGATTCTCTTCCCCCGAGTTTTAACTTTTTTTCTTTCTGTTCTCTTTGTTGTTTTCTTTTCATATTTTTGTACTTGTGCTACTTGGAACGTGTGATATATAAAAGTGCTTTTCGTTTGAGCATTGCACAAAATTTACTTTTTTTGAGTCAAATTATGAAGGCCTCCGGTGATTTTTTTCCCAATAGCATTTGGGTTCCAGGCATAAACTCTTTCGAAAACCAATCCTTTACTATGAGGGTTTCATAAGAGAGAACCCTTTTATGTTTATAATGCTCTTGAAGAGGACGTCTCTTGTTCATTCTGGCACCAACAAATGAAGTGTTTTAGTAAATTTGATATGATAAAATTAATTCATCATTTGGACAAGAAACAAGATAAAATAAAAAGACTTTATTTAATTCCTTATATCTTCAAGAGTACATAAGCATTCATGTTTTTGAAAAAGAAGTTGCCATTATTTGTAGTTAATTTGTAAAAATTATTTCTACGGGGATGGTTGTGCAGTCCCCGGTCCCTATGAGTCATTTTTGTTCTCGAATTTCGTAGTGCATGTTTCTGTGGCAATCAGGTTGCCGTATTATCATATCATTTTTCCCAGATTTTGTAGTATCGGTTGCTGTGGCATTTAGGTTGCCGTATTCTCATATCATCCCCCCCAATGTTCGATGCGAAGAATATGAATATGAGCACTGGAAGTCTTGCTCCATTGAGGATTCCGCAAGTGAGTGGTTGGATAATCTTTAGTTCGTAGCAAGTTTTCTTTCTCGTTAGGAACTTTGCTATCGAGCCAAAGATTATCTAACCACCCCCAAGTGGCTTGTTGAAAAGGTGCACTTGTGAACGGTTGAATAGCATTTGGTCCAATAGAAAGCTTCATTTCCCGTTAGGAACTTTGCTATCAAGTCAAAGACTATCTAACCACCCCGCAGTGGCTTGTCACTTTTATGCCTTGTCATTTATAGAAATTATTTCTACCGATGACATTTCCTTCGTAGTATGCTTTTCGTTGTTGCTCGCTAAAAAACTTGCTAGAAAAATCCAATTGGGACAAAAAATGGATGAAGGAAAAAAGAGTGCAGCACACACTTTCAGTATAAGCGGTGTACATCAGCAATAATACCTTTTGAGGTAAGTCACATTCCAGTTTCTCTACAATTTAATTGCATCTTGGTTTTCTAGTTCGTATGATCCTTTCCTAGTGACAAATGAAACCCTGTAGGAACATTCCATGTCGGACCTAACTTCCCTGTATTGAGCTCCCGGGAGTCTTGGGTCACCATTCTTAAAACCAAGTCTCCTATTTTAATATATCGTAGATAGGCCATTTGATTATAATATCTTTCAATTCTCTATTTCTGGGCAACCATCCTTATGTGCGCCAAGTCACTGCGTTCATCAAGAAACTCCAATTTGACAAGCAATGCTACGTTGTTTATTTCTTCATCCGCCCGGAGGTATCTTACGGTAGGTTCTCCTACTTCCATGGGGATCAGAGCTTCTGCTCCATATATGAGAGAGAAAGGTGGCTCCCCTGTACTTGACTTGGTCATTGTCCAGTATGCCCACAACACTCCCGGTAACTTTTCGGGACACTTGCCTTTGGATGCTTTTAATCTCTTTTTGAGGTTTTGAATAATTACCTTATTTGTTGATTATGCTTGGCCATTTGCGCTGAAGATGTCATTCTTTTGATTTTCAAGTCTTCAAGGAATTTTGTGACCTTTGCGCCTATGAATTGTGGCTCGTTGTCACAAGCAATCTCCCTTGGTATTCAGAACCGATAAATTATGTTTTCCCATAAAAAATCAACCATTTCGTGCTTGGCGACTTCTGATAAGGACTTGATTAAACTCACTTAGAGAAGTAATCAATTAAGATAAAAAGAAACCTTACCTTACTGGGAGTCAATGGCAGCGGGCTGACTATGTCCATTCCCCATTTCATGAATGGCAATGGGGATAATATGGAGTGCAGTAGCGCTGCCGGTTGGTGTACTAATTGTGCATGGAGCTGGCACTTGTCGTATTTTTGAATGAACTCTTTAGCGTCTTGTTCAATCTAGGGCCAGTAGTATCCTTCCCCAACTAATTTTAACACCAACAAGTATGCACTTGAATGATTTTCATAGATTCCTTCGTGAACCTCTCTCATGACGTAATTAGTCTCGGAGGCTCTTAAGCATCGGGTCAATGGGGCTTGGAATGACCTTCTATATAAATGTCCTCCCCAGAAGTTGTAGCAATCTACTTTGGTGCAGAGTGCCTGGGATGCCTTCAGGCCCGCGAGCAGTTTTCCATGCTCGAGGTAGTCGATGATTTTATTTCTCCAGTCCCAGACCGAGGGCATAATTAAGACTACCCCGAGCTCGGACCCTTTCACATTGGAAGCACTATCCATGAACAAGTTCCAAACTCCTGATATCATTTCCCACGCGATTATCGCTTCTTTGGTGGCCAAAAACAGCAACTCGGGACTAAAATTGGCCACAAAGTTGGCCAAAACTTGTGATTTGACTGCGGTCCTGGGTTTATACTAGATATCAAGTTCACTCATTTTGACTGCCCATTTGGCTAGTCAACCTGCCAATTCGGGTTTGTGGAGGATATTTCGCAAGGGAAAAGTTGTAACCATGGATATCGGGTGGCATTGAAAATAAGGCCTAAGCTTTCGAATGGCGGCTACGAGAGCTAAGGCCAATTTTTCGAGGTGCGGGTAACAATATTCGACTCCTATTAAACTTTTGCTAACATTATAGATAGGATATTGCATACATTCATCTTACCGGACTAGAATGGAACTTACCACTACCTCCGAGACCGCTATGCAAATTAGCAACTAATCACCTTCCTCCGATTTTGATAGTAACTGAGGTTTTGATAAGCACCTTTTCAGGTCTTTTAGGGCGTGTTGGCATTCCGGAGTCCATTCGAAGTTGTTCTTCTTCTTCTTCTTCAGAAATGAGAAGTGATGGCATTTTTCTGAAGACCGGGATATGAAGCTGCTTAGAGCGGCCAATCTTTCGGCTAGCCTTTGGACTTTTTTCACATTTGTCAGCTGGTCAATAATGTCATTGATGGATTTAATTTTTTTTGTATTGACTTCGATCCCACTTTGTGACACCAGGAAACCCAAAATATCACCAGAGCTGACTCTGAATGCACATTTTTTGGGGTTAAGCTTCATGTTGTTCTTCCTTAGGATGTCAATGGTTTCTTGGAGGTGTTTCAGATGGTCATCTGTGTTCAAAGACTTAACCAACATATCATCTATGTAAACTTCCATTATTTTCCCTATTTTCTTTTCGAACATTTTTTTCACGAGCCTCTGATAAGTGGCTCCGACATTCTTAAGCCCGAAAGGCTCAATATGTGCCAAAGTTCGTCATGAACGAAGTTTTTTCATGATCCTCCGGGTTAATTTTGATTTGGTTGTACCCTTAATAGGCATCGAGGAAACTCATCAACTCATGCTTGGTCGTTGCATCAATCATTTGATAAATGTTTAACAATGGAAATGAGTCTTTTGGGCATGCCTTATTCATATCCTTATAATCTACGCACATGCAAAATTTATTATTGTATAAGGTAAAATCAGTTCACGTTAAATACACGAATGATAGAGTAACACGTGGCGCTGGGGACAGATGGAAGACGAAGCGACTGAAAGCCAAGACCAAGGAAAACAACTTTGGATGGTATCGGGTAGATCTCTAAGGGAACGTTATCAACAGAAACAAACAAATATTTGCCACCAAGTGACATTCAAAGAAAACTATTCCTCAGTATCAAACACGCATTCGTTACTGAGAATTTTGGCATTTATAGCATACCGTTGCATACTCATCAAACGTCTTCATTATTTTCATTTAAGAGGGGCTAGATCCTAGGACCTTGTTCCCTAGGTTTAACTATAAATAGTGACTTCAAACTGAAAAACTTATGCTACACATTATTCCAAGAAAAATAACACTTTCCTTTTTGTCTGCTCCTGGGACCAAGCCATCTGCTATCTCATTTTGATTTCAACGCTAAGTCTTGCATTTTATTTAATTTATTTATACTTTTGGGGTCAAATTGATTCGCTTTTCTATAATCACGCTATAAATTCAACTGTACCATTTTACAAGTAAACAGTTTGGCACCCACCATAGGGCTTAGACAGTTGCGTAATTGAGTTGATCCTTTAATCTATCACTATTCTATTTTGATTCTTTGGTTGCTAGAAAAAATCATAAAATATGGCAGATAATAATGTCAACATCGCACACAACATTGAGAAACAAGGAAATCCTCCTTAACACGAGGATTCAATCAATGATACCCGCAACGAGGAGGACATAGACACGCTAGTTCATGGCGGACAATATCTACGACAAGTACGAGACACGACTCCTAATGATGCTAAATACGAGCACGTTGTTGAAACAATAAGGATCGTGAGAGAACAACAAAATTCTATCATGGGACATCTCTCATAGCAAGACCAGGCCATGAAAAAATTGAGGCAAGCGTTGTCAGGTGGTTCCGGCAATGCTAATAGAAGAGGTCCATTTCCTCTCGGTGCTCCCTCCAACCAAACAACATAAAGGGTCGATAACAACACCCCGATGGGTGAGCTCCGCTTTGACAAGTCCAGATGAATCAGAAGCTGACTTGGTAACAACAACGGTAATGATCACTTTAAAACTGAGCTATTGCAATTTATGAGGGACATAGACGCTTGAATAGACCAAATTCCTGGAGCACCACCGGTGCTGAAAGGACCAGACTCAAAGATATATGCCCAGCTGTCGTTGACACCGAGCGCAACACCAGAGTTTATTCCGAAGCAATTCAAAATACTAGACGTACCAAAATATGATGGGATTTCGGATCCCCGGGAGCATATCACCATCTATACAACGACAATGAAAGGAAATGACTTAGCACCACACGAGATTGAGTCGGTCCAGTTGAAGAAATTTGGAGAAACCCTAGCAAAAGAGTCCTTGACATGGTATTCACGTTTACCCGAGTACTCAATAGATTCCTTTGAGACACTCGCAAACTCTTTCATCAAGGCAATGCCGGGGCCAGGAAGGTGCAGGCTCAGAAGGCTGACTTAATAAGAATTGCACTAGGAGAGTCTGAATTGCTGTGGGAGTTCTTGACCAGGTTTAATAAGGATATGATATTGCTACCGGTCGTGCCAGATGAACGGGCAGCTGCGGCATTTTTAAGGGGTTGAACCCGAGGAGCTCCGACGCCTACCTAAATCCGCTAGCAAGCTTACTCGAGTTCCTCACAACTACATGGGAAAATGTCCATAACCGTTACGAGTCAAAGATAAGAATAAAAGATTATCAGCTCGAGTTCCCAGCATCAACCAATGGCCGGGATAGCGAAAATAATAGGGATAAGTTGAAGGATTATTTTGACACAGATCAGTGATCTTCTAAGGGCTGTTTTTGCATTACAAAAGGGCCGAAGGATGGGGCATATGATTCCAGTCAGTGGATAGGTTCGCTCCTGATAGGAGAAATGATTGCATCCGGAATAGCAGGTCATAACAAAATAAAGAGATATCGGGTTCCCGGGATTCAACCTATCTCAGGCTATCCGGGTATAACTTCAATGTCAGTATAATGGAGCTGTTATCGGTGATGAGGAACATCAAGAATGCACGATTCCCAATGTCAATGTGATTCGATACCAGTCAGAGAGATCCTAATCTAGGGTGTGAGTATTATGTGACTAACGGCCACCAGACTGGGGACTTGCGACATCTACGTGAGGAGGTGGCGACATTCCTGAAAAATGGCTATCTCAGAGAGTTCTTAAGTGACCGGGCTAAAAATAACTACGACCGCAACCGGGACAACGCATAGCCCTCGAAGATAGGAGAAGACCATCCTCGACTAACAATCAAAATGATTTTTGAGGGGAACTAGATTAATGGTGTAAACTTTTCGACAGCAAAAATGAGAAAGGTGTCGGTGACTAGTAGCAAGAGACTTCGGGAAGTCACTAAGGATGATATCACCTTCACAGAGAAGGACGCCGGTGGACTTTTACTGCCCCACAATGATGCCCTGGTAATTTCTCTTAATGGTTTAGATTTTAAAATTAAACGTGTTATGGTGGGCCTAAGAAGTGCAGCCAATATCATTTAATGGAGAGTGTTAGAGCAAGCTAAGCTAACCGGAAGCATCATTCCAGCAACAAAGCTCCTCGTCGGGTTCGACTTAGCAAGCGTGACAACCCGGGGAGAGATATTGCTGCCCATGAATGCCCGAAGAGTCATGAAGATTACCATGTTTGAAGTAGTAGAATGCGACATGGGCTACAACATTTTTCTTGGCAGTCCATGGCTACATGAGATGAAGGTCGTGCCATCAACATACCACCAACTTCTGAAATTCCCAACTCAAGAGGGAAGAAAACAAATAAGAGGAGATCAACAACCGACAAGGGAGATGAATGTGATCTCGGTTTTCATGAGTAAAGGGAATAAACACGCGGCATAGAAATTACAGGAATCGACACTTGTTGATGGTCAATTTTAACCCTCCCTTTTAAAATTGATTTATTTATACTTAATAATTTAAAATGAATGTTTTGAAAGTATTTTCTATCAATACCTATTTTGTTTTACAAATTAATTAAGTATTAGTTTTGAAATTAATAACCTAGTATTAATATTATGTAATTACAAATATACTTACTATTTAATAATACTAGTTTCTCACCACGTGCGTTGCACGTGTACGTTAACTTATGTATTACGTGGACCGTAGTTGTTAAGAGATAAAATTTGGACAAAACAAAAAATGGTGGGTTTTATATAATATTCTACGGTCTGTAACCTGAAAAACAGTCTTTCACATAATTTCATACATGCTACTAAATTATGTACCAACAAATTAATTTCATGCAAATAAAATATTTTCTAAGATCATTGGATTTTAGTTGGTCTGATATTTGTAGAAGTTGGATTTCATAATATCACAAAGGGTAAAAACTTTTAGGTTAAAAAAGTAGAATCTGATTTTATTGCCTCTTTCTTCTTTATGGCTCTTTTGATATTTTTTTCGATTGTAACAGACTAGTGAACTGATTTATGATTCACTCTACTTTTGATATCCTTCTTGACTACCCATTAGTAATTCATAGAATTGAATAAGTATATAAACATTAATACTTATACAAAAAAATATAAGTAATTAAACAATTAATTTAAATGTATGAGTAAGTTTATAAAGGTAATTCTACGCATATGAACTAAACTCGTCCATGCTTAATTACCTGATATGACTCTAGATTTTTGTACAAATGCTAACATAACTCATGTAAGTAGCAATAATTGTTCATAGTTCGTTGTAAAAATATGGTGTCAATCCTGTAAAACATAAATTGCGAGGACATATAATCTTCTTAGAAATGAAGTCAAATCTATATATACATTTTCCTGTATCACCAAACTTCTAACAATATTTTTTGTATGCTTCAATTGCACCTTTATACTGAAATAAAAAAATAAAAATAAAAAATCAGAGGGATTCATTCGTGGGCACAAAAGAAAGCCATAAAATAAGAGAATGTCATATTACTCATGGTGCGAATAGATACTTGAACATATTATTTGGTGAATTTAAAGTCACAAAAAGAAGAAAAGAAGAGAGACATAAATTATCAAGTCACAAGCGGCATGTACAAAGTACAAATCGATGCAAGGATCTGTCTTATTGTTCTTGCCATTGTTACTTGCATTTTTTTCACTACCTAATCGATTTTGTGGTGTCAAGTTATAAACTTCATATATATGCGAAAAAATCAGTATGTCTGCTCTCCTTATTTTTTCCTACTCAAAAAAATAATGTATAATGTCTTGTTTTACTTTATAAATTAAATTCAATCCCACCTGAAAACT
>ML369829.1:776-20631 GCA_005239525.1 Nicotiana knightiana | reverse complement strand
AATCTCTACCAACGTCAACCTTCAAGAAGCTAATACACAAGATTGGGATGCGAAGGCTCAATGGTGTGAATTGATGCTTTCATCAGGGGGAGTTAATGCGCGTTGCACTCTTTTTCCCTTACAAGGTTTGTCCCACTGGGTTTTCCTTGCGAGGTTTTTAACGAGGCAACCAAAAGGCGCATTTCTAAATACATGTACTATTTTTCTTTTTCTAGAATTTTTTTTCCCATCGGGTTTTATTTTAGTTAAGGTTTTAACGAGACACATTATTTGTTGAATAGACATTCAAGAGGGAGTGTTATAAATAGGACTCTATTTAGAGTGAATGTCTATCTTTTAAAGAGTTCTACTTTGTGGCTAAGTCATTTTTCCCTTATAAATAGAGGGGTCTTAACTCATTGTAAATCATCCCAAAATTCAATAAGAATTCTCTCTCTCTTTCTCTACAATATTGTTCTTCTTCTTTTATTGTTTCATAACACAAATTAATTATTTCATTGAAGGAAGGAAGGAAGAAAATGAATGTAGAAGGGATAACGCAAAAGAGGTTCTAAGAAGAAGCTGATGAAATCAGATTTATGCTCTTTTTTAAACATCCACAATGCCTTTTAGTCATCCATTTAATAAAATATAGCTTTTCTTTCTTTTTCCTTTTGTGTTTCATACGATATTACTAGCTAATGTGCTGCTGGTTTGAGATATCCGCTTGTCCGAAAACAGTAAACACTTCTTCCTCAGAGTTTGAATCTATTTCAAACATATTCTTAATTGTCGTACTGCATAGAGTATTTACAAAAAATATATTAACCCACATCGAATATTTATACCAAATTTTACGAATATTTATACACCAAATTGTAATGACTTACTATGATTAAATTATTTAATAAGGTAAAAATAGCACTAATTAACCATGGTTAAGTCAAAGGACAGTATCTGCAAAAACATTGTCGGTGCGAATAAGCTTTTACCGAGTATCGAATGCGTAGTTTGAGTCGCTCCCAATCATAATAGCTCTATTGACGGGTATATACCACCCGGTTATATATAGGAAAACTATCAGTTATGTCCATTTATAAGTAACTCATTATAAAAATTAGCCAATTCGTAAAATATTACTAATATTAGCTAAATAATACTAATTAGCTACTAAATATTACTAATTAACTAAATATTACTAATATTAGCTATTTGTAGCAAAAAATTATTAAATCTTTGCTTTATTTTGAGTGAGTATAATTGGAACAAATTGGGTACATCTTAAAGAGCTTGAATCTCAGTTTTGGGATAATTTAGTGAAGTTTTAAGGTGGTTTGAATTGAAAATTCGAAGTAAAAACTGAACATGAAAAAAGAAATATGTGTATCACACTGTGTATCAAATATATATCATATTTGTATCAATTGTGTATCACATGTATATCCATGTATACCTGTGTGTGAGATACATGCGTGATACATGTTTGATACATATGTCGCAGAAGAATTTTTGAACTCGATCTAATTACGAATTTTGATACAAAATCCGTCCAAATCACCTCCAATCTTCCTCAAATTTTTTATATTGACTTATCTATATGTTTTCAATGAATTTCAACTATACCCATTGAAAAAGTTCCTTTTTTGCTTAGATTTTTGGAATATTATATTTTTTTTTCATTACCTTATTTGCTACCTCATCCATGAAATTTCCTTTTCGTCTTTCATCTAATGTTGCTAATCACGCTTCAAAATATGGAAGGTGATTTTTGCATGTGATTCTTTGAGAAAAAGAACCTTATTTATTTGATTTTTCCATTTTTATATGTACTTGGCTAGTTTTGGTAAGTCTATGACTAATGCCTAGAAGTTGGTAAGCTGAGACTTATTTAGGAAATTTGTGTAAGTTTCCCTTATATATATATGTATACGGTTAAAATCCGGCACACCTGATTTTACTGTTTGATCGAGACTAGTAATTTGCATCGAAGGACAGCTTTGTAACGGAAAAGACTAAGACACTTGGATAAGATACCAAGTGCGGAATCGAGGTACCTGTCAAGATCGATGCTAGTAGCAATCGGAGCCAAACGAGATAGACATCAAGTATGATCGGAGATGGCACAGTAACAAAAAGGCGTGATATCCGTGATTGGTCGAAGATTATGGCGTGAATCTGCGAACGGATCAAATCAGGAACGATCAATCAGCTAATCATGAAATTTCCTTCTGTAATTAGAGTTATACCATAAATGGGATTCCTATACTATATAAAAGGGAGTTCTAATCATTTGTAACACATCATTCACAGATATCAAAGCAATATAATTTCTCTTTCTCGCTTACAGTAATGTTCATCAGCTTGTTATATTTTTAAATTGTTCTTGAACCAATCAGTTTGAGAGTACTTCGACTTGAGGGCTGAGTTCTATTTAAACACTAGTTTGTTTTGATTATAATTCAATTCTATCATTTGTCTTTATATTTATCAATTGGTGTTGAGTGAAATCACATATTCTTAAAACCACAATATAAGTTTAATTGTTATCCAATTTTAAGGGTAAACAGTTTGGTACCCACCATAGGGCTAAGGGTAATAGTGATTGCTTAATACTGATTCCGATAACACACACTAATTTACGCTTGTTCTTGTAAGTGTTTTTTTTTCAGGATAAAACATGTCGCACTCACAAACAGCACCCACACATGGTGACAATGGCCTCGGATTCACGCGGAAAATGACAATATAGCTGCCCCAGGATCGAGGTGCCTCAGGCTGACCTCGAGGGAGTACCAATTCCAAATCACGTCGACGTCAATTCACATGTCGCCCTAAATGCAAATTTGGGTGCTGATCTCGAAGGTAGCGTACACAGGAAAGTTCGATCTGGTGGTCGATGTATGCAGGACGGAGGAGATGGTGAGGTCAGCCTCCAATTGATATTCGAAATGTTACAGGCTCAGCAAGCCGCTATAGCACAACTACAAAATCAATATCGAACATCGAGTGGGGTCAAACCAGAAGTTGTCCGCAGGACCGAGCCAGTGCCGGAAAGGTCGAACGCCGATGAATCGGTGACTGACCCCACCGTTATGAAAATGCTCGAGGAACTCACCAAAAGAATTGAATCGGGAGAAAAGAAAATCTAGGCAAATGATAAGAAAGTAGAGACATACAACTCCCGAGTCGACCAAATACCAGGGGCACCGTGGATTTTAAAAGGTAAGGACTAGAAGAAGTTTGTGCAGAAGTCGTTCCTCCCAAGGGAGGCTCCGAAGCCCATTCCAAAGAAATTCTGCATGCCGGAAATACCCAAGTACAACGGGACCACCGATCCAAATGAGCATGTCACCTCCTATACATGCGCTATAAAAGGAAATGATTTAGAAGATGATGAGATCTAACCTGTTCTGCTGAAGAAATTTGGAGAAACTCTATTGAAGGGGGAAATGATATGGTATCAAAATCTGCCACCTAATTCCGTTGATTCCTTCGCCAGGCTTGCAGACTCTTTCGTGAAGGCGCATACCAGAGCGATAAAGGTTGCGACTAGGAAGTTGGACCTCTTCAAGGTGAAACAAAAATACAACGATATGTTGAGGGAGTTCATATCTCGATTCCAGATGAAACACATGGAACTACCACCAGTCATAGACGATTGGGTTGTTCAAGCTTTTACACAAGGTTTGAACGAACGAAGTTCGGTTGCATCACGTCAACTGAAGCAGAATTTAATTAAATATCCGGCGGTAACGGGCCGATGTACATAATCGGTACCAGTCAAAGATCAGGTCGAGGACGGTCAATTGGGGACCCCTTCCGGTTCCGTTTATTCGAATAGGCCCGTCGGCATAAATCAGAGGGATATCTATAGAGAACCTCGGTCGAACAGATTCCGATATCAACCATACAACGCAAATCGTAGAAATAATGACCCATGAAGCAATACTATCCAAAATGATCGAAGGAATGAACGAGGATAGGCTCTCGTGGGCTCATGTGCAAAGTTGTTTCAATAAACATGTCGATCCCATAGAGTCACCCCGATTATCAAAGTACAACTTCAGCATCAATGCATTGGGTATTGTGTCGGCCAATGGGAGAATCAAAGATACTAGATGGCCCAAACCCCTACAGACTGATCCAGCCCAAAGAAATCCCAATCAAATATGCAAATACCATGGTACATATGGTCTCTATTCAACGAGGGTCACCTTCGAGAGTTCGTGAGCGACCGAGCTAAAAACCATTTCAGAGATAGGGACGCAAACAGGAAAAACGAGCAGGAAGAACCACAACACGTGATTCACATGATCGTTGGTGGGGTCGATATTCCACAAGGGCCCATGTTCAAATGCACTAAAGTATCAATCACCAGGGAAAAACGAACTCGAGACTATGTGCCAGAAGGCACTTTATCATTCAATGATGAGGAAGCAGAAGGGATCTCACAAACCCACAATAATGCTTTGGTAATTTCTATCCTTATGAATAAAATTCAAGTTAAACGTGTTTTAATTGATCCAGGGAGCTCAGCAAATATTATTCGATCGAGGGTCGTGGAGCAGCTCGGCCTAGAGGATCATATCATACCCACAACTCGGGTTCTTGATTGTTTCAAGATGGCAAGCGAAACAACTAAATGTGAAATCATTTTACCAGTAAACGTAGCTGGGACTATTCGGGAGACCAAGTTCCATGTAATCGAGGGCGATATGAGATACAACACCTTTTTTGGAAGACCCTGCATTCACAATATGAGGGCAGTCCCTTAAACCCTTCACCAAATGTTGAAGTTCCCAATGTTGGATGGAGTAAAAATGGTATATGGGAAATAACATGCTGCAAAGGAAATGTTCACGGTCGATGAAGTGATACCGGTATCCGCGCTTTCGTCAACAAAGGGATCGGAGACCAAAGGGAAACATGAAGCTAAATAGTAACCACAACCACCAGCCTCGACTCAGTCGGAGAAAAAGGGAACGGACGAGGACGACGACTACAGGATTCCTCGATCCTTCATAATCCCCGCGGATTTCGACGCCACCAAATCGACAGTCGAAGAGCTGGAAGAAGTCATACTGATCGAGTACCTGCCCGAGCAAAAGGTATACCTAGGAATGGGGCTACCCCCGAGCTTAGGGAAAAACTTATTAAATTTCTTATCAATAATATAGATTATTTTGCTTGGTTCCACTTAGATATGACAGGGATCCCACCGGAGATCACAACACATCGATTAAACCTGGACCCGAAGTTTAGACCAGTAAAGCAAAAGAGAAGGCCCCAGTCCAGGGTAAAACATGCATTCATCAAGGACGAGGTAACCAAACTTCTCAAAATAAGATCCATTCGGGAAGTAAAGTATCTATAATGGTTATCAAACGTAGTCGTAGTCCCTAAAAAGGGGAACAAAATTAGAATGTGTGTGTAGACTATCAAGATTTAAACAAAGCATGTACCAAAGACTCTTTTTCTCTGCCGAATATTGATCGCATGATCGATGCCACGGCGACCACGCGATCCTTAGTTTTCTCGACGCCTACTCTGGGTACAATCAAATTCAAATGAACCCGGAGGATCAGGAAAATACTTCGTTCATCACTAAGTATGGCACTTAATGTTATAATGTAATGTCGTTTGGGCTAAAAAATGCCGGTGCTACTTACCAACGCCTAGTGAACCGAATGTTCGAAGAACAAATAGGAAAATCAATTGAGGTCTATATTGACGATATGCTAGTTAAGTCCCTGCGCGCAGAGGACCATTTAAAACATTTGTAGGAAACCTTCAACATATTGAGAAAATACAACATGAAGCTCAATCTAGAGAAATGTGCATTCGGGGTCGGTTCAGGCAAGTTCCTCGGCTTTATGGTGTCAAATCGGGGGATCGAGATCAATTCCGATAAAATTAAGTCAATCGAAGACATCACAGTATGGACAGCATTAAGGTCGTACAAATATTAACATGGAGGATAGCCGCCCTAGGCCGGTTCATCTCGAGGTATTTAGATCGAAGTCATAGGTTCTTCTCGCTGCTCAAGAAGAAGAACAATTTTGCTTGGACTCCGGAATGCCAACGAGCATTGGAAGAATTAAAGCGATACCTCTCGATCCCACCACTGCTCCATACTCCGAAAGCGAATGAACAACTCTACTTATACTTGGCGGTCTCAAAAGTCGCGGTAAGTGGGGTCCTAGTTCGAAAAGAGCAAGGTACACAATTTCCTGTTTACTATGTTAGTCGAACTTTAGGTGAGGCTAGGGGTGTGCATTCGAATCGATTCGATTTTGACCCTTATCGATAATTACTTATCGATTATCAATTTGTACATATGCTTATCGTTATCGTTTCAATAAGGTTTCAATTTTTTCAATTTTGGTTTATCGATTTTTGGGTNATTACACCAATAAGAAAATTTACGGGATTCCACCAATAAGAAAATTTTCTAGCTCTAAGAGATGTTGTCATGTTTAGTACCCTTACTTAATGTATGTATACTATGTGTAAAACATGTATAAATAGTGGATAGCTAATAGAGATAGATGACTAATCACTACTGTATCATACCAGATGATACTACGATTAATTGATTTAATTCAGGCAGACTAATTAATTCAGCTTCTTACCTAACTGACCAAAAGAACTTCTACCAAATTACAATCAACTTATTGAGAGAACCCATTTGGAGATAGAGAATTACCAGATCTGTGGAAGAAACCGAGAAAGGAGGAATTTTGANAAAGATATATATATATATATATATATATATATATATATATATATATATGACTGACTATTTTTCTAAGTCGAAATCGATAAATCGATATTGATAAATCGATAAACCGATTCGAATGCACACCCCTAGGTGAGGCCGAAACCTGGTACCCACACTTAGAAAAATTAGCGCTTCCTCTAATAAGCGCCTCTAGGAAATTAAAACCATATTTTCAATGTCACCCGATTTGTGTGATGACCACTTATCCTCTTCGCAGTGTTTTGCATAAGCCCGAACTCTCGGGCCGATTGGCTAATTGGGCCGTCAAAATCAGTGGGTATGATATCGAGTATCAACCCCGAATGGCCATCAAGTCCCAAATCTTAGCAGATTTCGTGGCTGACTTCATGCCAACCCTCGTACCCCAGGTCGAAAAGGAACTGTTATTAAAAACGGGTACATCTTCGAGGTGTGGACCCTTTTCATGGACGACATTTCGAATGTGAAGGGGTCCGGGCTAGGCATAATTTTGAAGCCGCCCATGGGCAATACAATTAGACTATCTATCAAAACTTCTAAATTGTCTAACAATGAGGCCGAGTATGAGGCCATGATTGCAGGTCTCGAGCTAGCTAAAATTTTGGAAGCAGAGGTCATCGAGGAAAAATGTGACTCCCTACTTGTGGTAAACCAAGTCAATAGAACCTTCGAGGTTCGAGAAGATCGAATGCAGAGGTACTTGTACAAACTACAGGTAACACTACATCGATTTAAAGAATGGACCCTGCAACATGTACCTCGAGAACAAAACAGTTAGGCCGATGCCCTTGCAAATTTGAGGTCATCAGTCGAAGACGACAAAATTAGCTTGGGGCTGTCGTACATCTTTCAAAGCCAGTGAGAAAATAAGTCCACGCTGAAACAAACTCCACAAGCCTAACCTGGGATTGGAGGAATAAATATATCGAGTACCTAAAAACTGGGAAGCTCCCATCGGACCCTAAGGAATCGAAGACTCTACGAACAAAGTCCGCAAGATTCACATTGACCGAAGATGGTACTCTATATAGAAGCATGTTCAACGGATTGCTGGCAATATGTTTGGGTCCGGGAGATACCGATTATGTTCTACAGGAAATTCTTGAGGGCACTTGTGGAAATCATTAATGCAGTGCTGAATCATTGGTTCACAAAGTCATCAGAGCATGATACTATTGGGGTAATATGGAAAAGGATACTAAGGAACTCATTTGAAAGTGCGACAAGTGCCAAAGATATGCACCGATGATCCACCAAACGGGAGAACAACTCCATTCGGCCCTATCCCCATGGCCGTTCATGAAATGGGGAATGGATATCGTCGATCCTCTACCATCGACACTAGGTAAAGCTAAATACATTTTTATTTATGACTGACTATTTTTCTAAATGGGTTGAAGCACAGGCCTTCGAGAAAGTAAGATAAAAAGAAGTTATAGACTTCATTTGGGACCACATTACATACCGGTTCGGGATACCTGCCTAGATCGTATGTCACAATAGAAAACAATTCATCGGTAGCAAAGTAACGAAGTTTCTCGAAGACCACAAAATAAAAAGAATCTTGTCGACGTCGTATCATCCTAGTGGGAACAGTCAGGCCTAATCAACGAACAAGACCATCATTCAAAATTTAAAGAAAAGATTGAACGACGCTAAGGGAAAATGGAGAGAAATATTGTCCGAGTTCCTCTGGGAATATCGAAGAACGTCCAAATCGAGTACGGGGACAACACCGTTCTCTTTAGTTTACGGTGTTGAAGCTCTGATCCCAATCAAAGTCGGGGAGCCTAGCGTCAGGTTTCTATATACAACGGAAGAGTCAAATCACGAGGCTATGGATACAAGCCTCGAATTTCTAGATGAAAAATGGGAAGCCGCCCTCGTTCGAATAGCTGCACAGAATCAGCGCATCGAAAGGTACTACAACCGAAGAGCCAACCTTTGACACTTTAAAATCGGAGACTTAGTTCTGAGAAAAGTCACCCTCAATACTCGAGATTCAAATGAAGGAAAACTCGGCCCAAATTGGGAAGAACCATATCATGTCCTCGATATCATCGGAAAGGGATCCTACAAACGTGGCACGATGAATGACGAACAATTGCCAAATAATTGGAACATATCACTCCTTAAACGATATTATTGCTAAGATATGACCTTCTCCATTTTCATTTATATTTTATACTAACGTGTTGCAGGTTTTTGATCGAAGACATTGAAGTTCTCTCCAAACACGAAGTCCTTAGGTCTGAAAGCACGCGTTGCACTCTTTTTCCCTTCGACCGGTTTTTGTCCCAAATGGGTTTTTCTGGCAAGGTTTTTAATGAGGCAACCATTGTTCTTGCTAACTTAGAGCAATTCAACTGTGGCGAGGCTTCTTTACAATCAACCTCGAACACTAGGGTGCATCACCCTTAAATTATTTTAAAGAAAATACTTTGTGTCAACAGGGTCTCGATAGGTAAATTTTTTAAAGGGCCAAACGATCAAATGAACCGTGTCCATGTAGATTACTCGAGCCCTAGTGGAAAAACATGTACGCATGTATGATCTACTGAAAGAAGTATTTTTTCCTTACCAGATGTTCCATGCCTTAGAGAAATTTCTACTTTATAATTTTGTACTTATGATCTATTGCAAAAATTGGCTCAAGAGTCGATCGCAACTAAAGTTCAAACAATTAACCCCGTACTCAGGGACTGCCGCCCAAAAATCAACATGATCAAATTATCAAACCTCGATATCATAAGACCTTAAAAAGTCAATCCTCAATCTTATAGGCCAAGGTCATCCCACTCGGGGACTGACACATCGAATAAGTTCGAAGTATAATCGCGAAATAAGTCCAAAAAAGTAAATCTCAAGGCTACGACCAAACTAACATGGTTCAGAGACGTCCGAATTTCGTAATGAAAACAGGCCTTCAAATACTTTTATAAATCGGTTAAAAAGGCTACCCTCGGCAAAATAACAAAAGGGTTTCGACAATGTCAACCCTCGAAAAACCCTAAGGGGTATCGAACTATTCGGACCCTCAGACAATATTATACTAAACAAAATTGTGCTAAGGCACAAAAAAACAAAGGATTCGATAACACTAAACCCCGAAAAACCTAATGGGTACAGACTTATTTCATGCTAAGGCATGACAACTTTTTATATGATTAAATTTTAAGCCGAAAATGGAAAAACCCGACTCTTTTGAGGGCATATCGGCCCAATTCAAGAGCCTAAGGGCCGTTATATTTTTTAGTTTGAGAAGTCATCCTCGCTCAACTAAAACCTAAAGGTATTCCTGCTTCGAGTTCGAGCAAGTACTCACTCGACTACAAAAACTATATTATTCTGAATTCGATCAAGTTGCCTATGTTTCGAATTTACGAACAAAATTTTCACAAGGCATAAATGAGTCAAAATTCTCACAAGGCAAAAAGTGTATTAAAATTTTCATAAGGAATAATCAAATCAGAATCTTCACAAAGCAAAAGTCGAGATAAAGATCAAAAAGGAAATGTTTTATATATGAAGGTATTTACAAAAACCCGATCGAGGTCCTACACAAAATAAAAGAAAAAATACAAAGGCTCCTAACAATTATCGGGGGGAAACTTCTTCACCGGGGTCCTCCCAATTTTCGGACCCACTCTTGCTGCCATTATCATCACCATCATCGTCATCATCAGAAGAGGCCAATGCTCTAGTATCAGCTTCATGCTCTTTTGTCTTTGTTATCTCTTCGGTAAGATCGAAACCTCGAGTGTGGATCTTCTCGAGGGTTTCCCTTCGAGATTGGCATTTGGCGAGTTCGGCAATCCAATGTGCTCGAGTTTGAGCAGTCTCGACAGCTTCTCGTGCTTGGACTTGAGCGGCTTCAGCATAAGCCCGGTAGACGGCCACGATCACCTCAGCCTCAGTCTTTGCCTTTTTGACCTGCCTTTGCGAGTTCGGAAGCCAATCGTGCCTCGAGCGCCTCTATCTTCTTTGCCTGAGCTGAGCTTTTCTCCTTCATGCATCGGAGTTGGCTTTCGGCCGATGACAGTTGGGCTCGAGCAGCCTCTTTTTCTGCAGCAAGGCGGTCCATGCCTTCTTTCCGCCTGTAGGACTCCGCCTTTATCGTACTGATCTCCTCGCAAAACTGCTCGATCTTCTCGATCTTTTTTTGCAACTTTGATATTGAAATATTAGCTTCCATTCCCGAATGAAGCCCATGAGCTTTTAAGAGTATCATTACCTGCTCGATGCCTCGATCAAGTTAGTCTAATCCTTGTGAGCCTTAGCTAATTCGGCTCGGAGGTCATTGATCTCCTCATCTTTTTTCCTGCAGAGAAGTTTGAGGACATTCCTATCCTCCGAAAGCCTTTGGAGGTTATCCTCACATTGGCTCAGCCTAAGCCCGGGACTTGGAAAAAGCCTGTATGGAAAAGAAAGGGAGTTAGATAGAAGATGGAGGAATACAACATCAACAAAAGAATTAAGACTTACCTGGTTCAGGATTCGTTGAGCCTCTTCGAAGAGGCTGGATGCATCATTCAGGTCGGAAGTATCTTTGACCCCTACAAAGCAATCTCGGAAGGGATCCTCCCCTCCGGGGACTCCGTCCACCTCGGTGGTCCTCAAATCTTGAGCGTCCCAAATTGCTTCTTCAAAAAAGGCAGGGAGAGTAGGCGAGTACCCGATTACTATTGCCCCAAGTGAGCCACTCGGGGCATTCTTTTCAATTTGAGGGGATCCGGGACTAGCCCCCTCAAAAATGTTCGCCATTTGTTCACTTTGGTGAGGGGCAACCTCGATCTCAGATGACTGGGGGACTATGCCCAAGTTCTCTCCACGAACCCCTCAGCTCGGGGCAGGACATCATCAACCACCACCGATTCACCGGCCTTTGGGGCATTGATGGTCTTCTTCACTCGGGCTACCAGTATGGAGCCGTCGTCTTCTTCTACTTCTTCTTCCTCCAATATTTGTTGAGTACATACGCAGGGAGGGAAACAATGTCTGTCTTCGGGTTACGAAGAGGGCTTTTTCTGGGCTTTGGCACCCCGGAGGTCGAGGTCCTCTTCATCTTATTATCCTTTGCCGATTTCAAAACCGAAGCCTGAGTCTCTTCCTCGCTAGTCAGGGGCCTCATAATCGCATCTTTTCCCAGGCCTACACACAAGAAAATTGAATAAGTATAAAAAAATATCATGATTGAATCGTCAGATATGTGAAAGGGGAGCTTACCATGATTCTTGGCCTCCCATCAGCCTTTTGCTAAATCGCGCCAACTGCGATCAGCATACGTGGAGGTCGAGGCCAATTTTCGAAGCCAGATCTCGAGATCGGGGATCGCACGGGGCATCTAAGAAACCGATACATCATGAAAGAAGACATTAATGATAAAAAGCATAGGAATAATATAATGCATGGAAGCTAACAATGAAATAGTACTTACACTTCAAGTTCCATTTATCATGAAATGGCATCTTCTCAGCCGGGATGAGGTCGGAAGTCTTCACTCGAATGAACCTACCCATCCAGCCTCGATCTTTGTCCTTGTCGATGCTCGAGAACAACACCTTGGTTGCTCGACATTGGAGTTTAATCAACCCGCCTCGATTGAGATGGGGGCTATACAACCTAATGAGGTGGTCGAGGGTGAATGGAATCCCCTCGACTTTGCTTGAGAAGAATTGATGTTTTAGACTTCAATACCACACATGAAGATAGGTTACTTTGTGTGGTACCCAATTTTCGAGTGTTGTCTCAGTAGAAGAACCTAGTTCTTCTTGGTGTTCCAACTACTACTGTTGCGGAATAATAAAAAGCAGTAAAGTAAAAACACAGAGATTTTTACGTGGAAAACACCTGGCTCAAAAGGTGAAAAAACCACGACCTACTCCTCAATAAGATTTGCTCAAACTCTTCACTAAAACTCTGAGCCAAACGGACTTACAAAACAAACTCTTTTGTAATCCTAGGACTAACTCTAATCCCTTTGTAGTAACTAGCCCCTAGCTAATTTCTACACACCTCAAGTTAACTCTAACTTGAACAATACGTACCTATTACAATTGCTTCTATGAAAGCTAACAGATACTATATTAAAACTCCTACTACAATCAACTAGACTCAATAATCAAACAGATGGAACTGGTTCTTCTAGTTGAACTGTAGCCTTTGGATCGCACAATGATTCTGCTACCAAAATAACTCTGGGAACTTTGTTTTCAGACTTTGATTCACTTCAGCTTTTGTGCATGTGGAATTCCAGCAGAAATACATCAAGTATTTATAGAGTCAGTTGTTGAGCTTGTCTTCCAATTCTAGTCCAACTCTACCTGGTGAACATAATTCGTACAAAACTCAACTTCCTTTATTTTATTATTTTCCTTGTTGAAATCGACTTCAATCAACTANCACTTCAACCACTTTGTATGGTTTTAAGCATTAATCATAGAGAATCCAGGTTCATTAGGTTATATTATCACTTTGAAAAAATATTTTGAAAAGAAATTATTCAGCGCACATATCTTTGGCATCATCGAAAAGTTTGGAAAATGATATACTTACCAGTTTTATTAATTATTACTCATGGCCATTGAGGCAACTGCAGGTGCAAAGCATGATTAATCAACACAAGAAGCCAATAAATGTTAGCTAACTAAGAAATTGGGACAAGTCAATAACTAGAAGCAAAATTCATTGATTAGTAACGATAATCAACCACCATACAGAAAAACAAAAACAAACCAACCATGAGCAAAAAAAAGTAAAAGGAACTGAAATTGAATAACTGGTCTAAATAGGGGTTATGGAAGCTCTGAAAAGCCTAAGGATGGGAAAGTGCAGAGGAGGTTGTGGTCTTGGATTGTAGGAGAGACAGCATCTGCTGAATAACACCCTCGTTCTTTTCTTTCTCCTTTGCTAATTCAGACATAAGAGCATCCCGCTCTACTTCAACCTCAATCACACGAGACTTCAAACGAAGGATCTCCATATCCTTAATCTCGTTTTCCTGCACCAGAGTTACTTTGTTGTTGACTGGTTGCTTCCTAGATGAACCAGGTTCATCCACAGGAACATTGACATTGTAGTCACATGTAAGCAAAGTTTCCTTCCCTAAATAGTCTTTGGCAGTAGCCATCTCAGCCTTCTTTACTGGGACCCCAAAATGTGCAAGCACTGCTGTCAGAATGAAGCCATAAGGAATTGCGTGTTCTTTGGTTCCATTCACCACTCTGTCAAAGAGTTGGATGATGAAAGCCGGCCAATTAATCTTCTTTCCCCTGTATAAGCATTCCATCAAGGTAAGATCCACATAATTTGCCACGTGCCTTCTTTCTTGTCTAGGTAGTAGGAACTTGATGACGAACTCAAAGAGTAGCTTGTGCTCTGGCTTCATTTCACTCTTGTAAACCGGCCTGGGTTCAATCTCCTTCTCACTATCACTAAAGAACCTGGTGATGTTGATTGTTGAGGCCATCCCATCTAGACAAGGCCATCTCTGCCTTGTGTAGTCCTCATAGCCCTCAGCTGGTATGTTCAGAATAACACCCAGTTCTTTAACATCAAAGGAAACTTCAATTCCTTTGACCATAGAGGTGACCCTGCCTTTCTTGACAATGGCATTCCCCATAAATTCTACCAACTCAGCTCTTGCCAGCCTGCGTACCATGCCAAGGAACAGGTCTTTCCATCCTTTCACCTCCAGAGTTTCCATCAGATATTGTATTCCAGGCTCCTCTAAACCCTTCACCAGCTTACCCTTCAGTATTGTTCTTTTTCCAAACATGGTAACTCTGTCACTCACCTCTCCTATTTCCTTCTCCTCCTCTCCACTCCAGTCTGCATCATCATCCTCAAACATTTTCACTTTCTTTGGCTTGGCCCTAGTCTTCTTAACAGATCTTGTTGGTGTGATGGACATTCTAGCTGACTTCTTTGAAGAAGCCTTAGCCTTTGTGGGTTTTGGTGTCTCAGCCACATCTGGAGCAGGCTGCTCCTCCTGTTGGACCAGGTCCAACCCAGTCTCTTCAATCTCAATAGCCTCAACATGCTCTCCAACTTTTGCTTTTCCTTTTGCTGCCCTCTTCTTCTTGCTCTCCTTCAGAGCCTTTTCTAATTTCTGTTCTTCGTCTCTCACAGTGCTACGACTAGCTCTTACTTTTGGAGTAGGAACATCAGCAAGTTCAGAAATTTTTTTTTCTTTGAAGGAACTGCGTGATTTGCCTTCTTGGGTTTCTGACTCCTTCTTCTCTTGGGGTTATAAGACTCCCCCAGTTTCTTCAACCTTTCAGCCAACGTTTCTTCCCCTGATGAACCAGGTTCATCTGTTCCTTTCTTCAGACTTGCAAGACCTGCTGCAGCTTCCTCAACTACGATTCCCCCTAAATCAGTGACGTTTTCTCCAACAGTTTCAAGAATGGGACCACAGATAACCAGCGTGGTACCATCCTCCTTAGATCCTCTCACATTTTCTTTTCCCTCTCTCTCTAGAATTCTTTCTTTTCTCCCACCCTTCTTCCTTCCAAGTATTTCAACATCAATAACAGACCCAACCAACACGAATCTTTTATCACCAGAAGTAAATTCAGAATCGATTTCAAGATTACCTTTTTCAGAACTGGTTGAACCAGGTGCGTCTTCCTCATTAGCTGGTTTAAAGGATTCACTGGATGAATCTGACTTAGTACCTTTGTCTGCTTTAATAAGATCATCCAAGAATTTTTCCCTAGCCCCAGAAGCAACAAATTTCCGGGCAAGAACTTTAACACGACGATTCTTGGGGGCAGGAGTAGGGTTCAGGAATGGGTATATTTTCAGGGGATGATGTAATTTCTGGTGATTCAGAACTGCAAACAGATGGAAAATTGGAGACAGATTCATAATGTCCTCCATCGTAATCACGATTAGGTGAGGAATTAGACGAAGAAGCTGGTGGTGGTGAAGACATTTTTATGTATTGTTAAGAGGAAAGAACGAGTTGCAAGTTTTGGATTGTGTAGTATGAGTTGAACTTAGTTTGAAGGTAGCTTTATGAAGAGAGGAGTAATGATTGCNGATGGAGAATTGGAGACAGATTCAGAATGTCCTCCATCGTAATCACGATTAGGTGAGGAATTAGACGAAGAAGCTGGTGGTGGTGAAGACATTTTTATGTATTGTTAAGAGGAAAGAACGAGTTGCAAGTTTTGGATTGTGTAGTATGAGTTGAACTTAGTTTGAAGGTAGCTTTATGAAGAGAGGAGTAATGATTGCCTTTTATAAGATATGGCTATTAATTTACAACGGGTAAAATATTTATTCAAGTGGAAGTCTAATAGTTGTAGGAGTGTCATTGATTTGACGGTTGAGAGTTCCCTATTTCTAGGTTAATTAAGTATTGATGTGACTCCTTGGAACGGGTTCATTTATGGATTAGTACAAAGACTTAGAAATGAACCAAATATAGATAGAATCCTGCTCATGTGTGACTGTAATTGAATTAATATATGGAGAAGAGTACGTACCTTGTCAGTCAGATGAATCAGCATAGATGAACCGGGTTCATCCTGTTATAAATCTTTAAATTGCCTCAATTTACAAAGATAGATAAACATTATTAGTATCCAGGGAATCATATTAATACATGGCACAAGAGTATGGCAATAAATACATGATGCTGAGCAATTATTAATCTGATTAAGTACCTAATTAAAATTTTCAGCCAAAAAAATTCATTTATATAAATACCTTTTTTTTTCAATCAGGTGATCTTAATCATCCCTAATTCCAGCCTGTTTCTCTCAAAATTCTCCCTACTAAGTGATTTAGTGAATATATCAGCAGTTTGATGATCAGTAGCACAAAATTCGATTGAGGTCATTCCTTTTTCATAGTTATCCCTTAGGAAATGGTGTCTAACATCTATGTGCTTAGTCCTTTTGTGATGAACCGGGTTCTTCGTCATACTAATAGCACTAGTGTTATCACAAAAAATAGGAATGCATCCCACATCAATACCAAAGTCCATGATTTGTTGTTTGATCCATAACAACTGGGAACAACATGAGGCTGCATCCACATAATCAGCCTCAGCAGTAGACAAGGCTACTGAATTTTGTTTCTTGGTAGCCCAAGACACAAGGCATGAACCCAGAAAGTGAGCCATACCTGAAGTACTTTTCCTGTCAACCAGGAATCCTGCATAATCAGCATCAGCATATCCTACAAGGTCGAAATTACTACCTTTAGGATACCAAAGGCACAAATCAGTGGTGCCTTTCAAATATCTCAAAATTCTCTTTACTGCAGTGAGGTGGGACTCATTTGGATTTGCCTGAAACCTAGCACACAATCCCACGCTGAGCACAATATCAGGTCAGCTGGAAGTGACATACAATAGAGACCCAATCATCCCTCTATATAGCTTCTGATCAACAGATGAACCAGGTTCATCCACATCCAATTTTGTAGCTGTGGCTATGGGAGTGTCTATTTCTTTTGAGTCTTCCATTTTAAACTTCTTGAGCAATTCTTTCACATACTTTTGTTGGTGGATCATTGTTCCATTTGGGTTTTGCTTAATTTGCAAGCCTAAGAAAAAGTTTAGCTCACCCATCATACTCATCTCAAACTCACTTCCCATTAGCATAGAAAATTCCTTGCTCAATTTTTCAGAAGTCGCCCCTAATATGATATCATCCACATATATTTGCACAACCAAGAGATCCTTACCCTTTTCCCTTAAGAACAAGGTACTATCAATTTTGCCTCGTTTGTACCCATGTTCTAGCTGGAATTTTGATAATCGTTCATACCATGCTCTTTGTTACTGTTTGAGACCATATATAGCCTTGTCGAGTTTTTATACATGGTCAGGTGACTCCTTGCTTTCAAAACCCGGAGGCTTCTTGATAAATACATCTTCCTTCATATAGCCATTTAGAAAGGCACTCTTAACATCTATCTGATGAAGAGTGACTTCCATGTGTGCAGCAAATGCTATAAGAAGCCTTATTGCCTCCAGTCTTGCCACAGGGGCAAAGGTCACATCATAGTCAATTCCTTCTTCTTGACTATATCCTTGAACAACTAATCTTGCCTTATTACTTGTAACAGTTCCATCCTCATCGAGTTTGTTCCTGAAGACCCACTTGGTGCCAATTACTGATCTATCTAGTGGCCTGGTTACCAAGTGCCATACTTGACTTCTTTCAAACTAATTCATCTCTTCTTGCATGGAATTTACCCAATAAGCATCTTGTAGGGCTTCCCCAATGTTCTTTGGTTCGATCATGGATATAAAGGCATCAAATGCACACAGATGTTTCAAGGATGATCTTGTTTTGATTCCGGATGCCAAATCTGTTATGATGTTCTCAAGAGGGTGAGAACTCTGATATCTGTGTGGCTTAAGTACCAGTTGTTCCTTCCTAGATGATTCCATGGTGTCTTGTTGCTGTAGAGCAGGATTAGGGCCAGGTTGCATATGTTGAATTCCCCATGTCATGATGCTTGGGGTAGTTGAACCTGGTCCATCACCTGTTCCACTTTCCGTACTTGCTTCAATGTGATCACTGCTTCTTACCAGTCCAAGCTCCTCATCTTCAGGTTCCTGTCTCTCAGCAAGAATGTTAGTTTCATCAAAGACAACATGTATACTTTCTTCTACACACATAGTTCTTTTATTATACACTTTATAAGCTTTGCTATGTGATGAATATCCCAAGAATACTCCCTCATCACTTCTGGGGTCAAATTTTCCTAGGGAATCTTTGCCATTATTATGTACAAAACACTTGCATCCAAAAGCCCTAAAGTGGGATATGTTGGGCTTTCTCCCTTTAAGTAATTTGTAGGGAGTTTTTCTACCAGAGGTCTGGTCATGCATTTATTGATTATGTAACAAGCAGTATTTATTGCTTCAACCCAGAAGCTGTGAGGTAGTTTGCTAGATAGGAGTATGGTTCTTGCCATGTCTTCAAGAGTTCTATTTTTCTTTTCAACAACCCCATTTTGTTGTGGGGTTCTAGGAGCAGAAAAGTTGTGATTAACACCATGTTCATCACAGAACTCAGCAAACTTAGCATTCTCAAATTCAGTACCATGGTCAGATCTTATTGATGCTAGTTGATGTCCTAATTGATTTTGAGTTTTCTTGACAAATGAGGTGAACATATCAAATGCTTCATCCTTAGATGCCAGGAATAAGGTCCAAGTGAACCTTGAATAATCATCAACTAGCACCATCACATATCTCTTACCACCTCTACTCAGAGTTCTCATAGGACCACATAGATCCATATGAACCAGTTCCAACGTCCTGGTGGTACTGACTATTTTCTTACTTTTGAAAGAGGACCTTACCTGCTTCCCCCTGGCACATGCCTCACAAACTTTGTCTTCCTTGAACTTAATGTTAGGAAGTCCTACCACTAAGTCCTTAGAGACTAGTTTGTTAAGCTGAGTTAGACTTGCATGACCAAGTCGTTTGTGCCACAGGAGGGGATCACTGTCCAACACACTTAGGCAAGTGAGTTTATTTTCAGACAATTTGGAAAAGCCTATGACATAGATGTTATTCGTTCTTTTTCCATGCAAAACAATCTTGTCAGTAAGCAGGTTAATCACAAAACATTTTGTGGAAGTAAAACCAACCAGGTTAGCTCTGTCACACAGTTGTGATACACTGATCAAACTATATTTCAAGCCATCTATTAGATACACATGTTCAATGGATCGTGTATCATACTTACCTACCTTACCAACCCCAATGATATCACCTTTCTTTCCATTTCCAAAGGAAACATTTCCTCCTTTGAGACTTTCAAGTGAAAGGAACTATTCCATGTTCCCAGTCATATGCTTTGACCAGCCACTATCCAAATACCAAATCTGGCTGCATCCTCTCACTTGAACCTACAAAAATAATCAAAGGTTAGTCTTAAGAACCCAAACTAGTTTGGGTCCTTTTCTATGAGAGAATGGATGAATCAATTTTTTCCTGGCCCAATTTGGTAGCCAGTTTTTCTCTTTTACAAACCTCTCATTTCTTTGATTGGCCTGCTCTTTTGCAGTACACTCATATTTGTAGTGCCCAGTCTTACCACAATGGGTGCAGATTTTATTCTCAGGAAGAGTGAGATACTT
>ML369828.1:0-56531 GCA_005239525.1 Nicotiana knightiana | reverse complement strand
TGTTTCCCTTGCCGGGATGTTATGGTTTCTGTTACTGTTTATGTTGTTAATGATATGGTTTGTATTGTTGACTCCCTTGTCGGGATGTGATAGTTTCTTTTACTGTTTATGTTGTTAATGATATGGTTTGTATTGTTGAATCCCTTGACGGGATGTGATGGTTTCTATTACTGTTTATGTTGTTAATGATATTGTTTGTATTGTTGATTCCCTTACCGGGATGTGGTGATTTATGGGTCATATTGTTGGTGTTTCCTTGCCAAACTGTTGTTCTTGATATTGTTTGGGTGAGGAAGAGTGTAAAGCACGAAGGGTGATGCCGTGTATTATGAGGATGAGAGTGTAAAAACACGAAGGGTGATGTCGTTCCATGTTATGATATTAAAGCACGAAGGATAATGTCGTGTCACGTTATGATATTAAAACACGAAGGATAATGCCATGCCATGTTATGAGAGTAAAGCACGAAGGGTGATGTCGTGCACTTGTTTTGGTGAGGATGAGAGTAAAGCACGAAGGGTGATGTCGTGCACTTGTTATGGTGAGGATGAGAGTAAAAGCACGAAGGGTGATGCCGTGCACTTGTCTTTGCATTCTCATCTGTTATTCTAAATTTGGATATTCCTACTGATCTATTATTGCATTTATTGGCAATATTTGATATTCCTCCTATACTGCATGGAAATTTCTGAGTTCCGATGGATAAATCTTGAGGAGATTTTGATCAAGAGATGTTATTGAAAAGTATTATTGAAAAAGCAATGGTTTTGAAATGATTATACTTGAATGACTTTTACATCTAATGTATATTTGAAAAGCACTAGCTTTGCCTAAAATGATATTTGGAAGTCATTTATTGGGAAAGCATCTTTGGGAAGTTTCGTATTTTGAAAGCAACTATGTTTTACGTAATTCTCTCTGTTAAATATACTTATATCTACTTTTGGAGAAAATATGTTTTCAAAGGAAACTCTTCCATACTAAAAATGGTTTTATTTGTAAAAGTTTTTCATATGAATGTTGTTTAAAGATTTCTACCAGTTATGGATTTTAATGGCTAAGGCCCGATGTGAACAAACCGACGTGGAGTTGAGTTATTGGTGTTCTCTATTGTATTGTGTTTCCTTTCGATTCAGCTTGTTTTGCTGTCCATCTCTTTGTGTATTTTTATGTTGTTTCGTGATTGATTTCTGTAGTTTCCTTTCACTTTATATTGTTATTCTTGTGAATTATTCTGTGAAGTCTTAGATGGATGTAACGTTCGGTCATTTTTATATACATGTTATTTATTTTGTAGACCAATGTGTCTTGACTAGTCATCGTCACTACTCCACCGAGGTTAGTCTTGATACTTACTGGGCACCGTTGTAGTGTGCTCATACTACACTTCTGCACATTTTGTGTGCAGATCCAGGTATATATTATAGTAGATGTGTGGATGATTGCCGAGGAGACTCAAGGTAACCTGTTGTTGCGTTCGTAGGCGTCAGAGTCACCTTCTTTGTATTTATTATTCATGCATTGTTGTATCTATTTCCAAACAGTTGTACTTAGAAGTTGTAGAAGATTCGTATAGCTTATGACTTGTATTACCGGTTTTGGGAAAGTTTGTACATTCTGTTGAGATTCTATATCAAGACTGTTAGTTTTCCTTTATTTATTGTTGTTAGTTAGTAACTGCTAGGCTTACCTAGTCCCCAAGACTAGGTGTCATCACGATACCCAACGAAGAGAAATTGGATCGTGACATATATATAACCAACGAAAAAGAAATTGTCTCCTAAAGAATTCGTAATATTAATAAAATATATTCACTTATAATCTAACAACTTGTTTGGATGGTCATTGAGTACCGTTTCATAATGTATCGTATTGTACTGTATTGTTTGGTTAATACAATGTTTGGATAGATTGTATCGTTTGCCGTCGTTGCGCTATCAATATGAAGATAAACTTGTAATATTATAAAGAAAAATTATGCTACGGGGTAAAATTATAATATAAAAAAGTAAGGTAAATGATAAAATAAAATTATTTAATAGTAATGAAGGGTGAGATGAGAGAAAGAGATAAGATAATGAAGCGATTACACCAAATTAATTGTTTAGTAACAATACGATACAATACAATAAATAATCCAAACAAGCTGTAAGAGTATGTGAGATTAGTCAGCTTCCAATGCTGAATTTTATGATTTCTAAAACATTTTGTTGTGACTCGAAATCAAATGCGAATAATTGAAGAGAGAATTATGAAGAGAATGGAGACTAGAGTTGAGGAGGAGGAGTATCTCAAATCTCAATCCAAAATTTTATATAATTTCTGATGTATTTGTTGTTCGATATAATTTCTATTGTTTATATTTGCATTTCATGTTAGATAAAATTATAATAATAATTGATCATTGAAGATATTATTATTTGGCTTTTTCATTTAAGACAAAATTATTTTCTTGTATGGTGATATTACAAATGTAATAAATCTCCTTTTGAAGCTTTTACTTCAATAGGTAATAAATCTCCTTTCGAAGCTTTTACTCCAATATGTCAAATTGCAATTAATTCTTAAAACTTTATTAGTTTTCTTGTGCTTATTATTTCACATGTTTAATTAATAAAATTTTATTATTTTCTCATATAGTAACATTAGGAATACAGTAGATCTCCTTTCAAAAAATCAAGTTTCAATTTTAATTTTTCAAGTTTTTACCGCGTTCAAGAAAGCAATAACTCATAATTAATTAAAAAATCATTATCATATATTATAGTCACGTGATAATTGAATTTTGACCACATAACATCTTTTCAGACTGCTATTGTTTGAATTAGGAATATAATCCATAATTTTATGGACTCAAAATAATCATAGTTGAATGGGATTGTTACACAAATAGCATGTTAGATTTACTATTTATATTTTTCTAATCGGTATATATATATATATATATATATATATATATATATTATCCGCCAGTTATTATTAATTTAAGAGATTAAAAGCACGATTATTTTGGTTAGTTATTTAATTTGTATGCCTACTCTAGAAGATATTAGGTGTGCCGGTCAAACTTAGTAGCATAAAATGGGTTGAATTAGTAATAAATAGGGATTTTTTCTTTGCTATACAATATTTGAAATTTATTTATCAAAAATATCTAAATTTTATATATTACCCCTCCTAAATAAATTTTCTTACTATTTATATACAATCCATTATTAGTGTCTTAAAGTAAGGGATTCAGTTACACCTTTTTTACTTTTTTTCTCTCATTTCCTCTTTCCCTATCCTCTAACCAACCAGTGATGACCGCAACTTTGGTACTAATTTTCATACCAAAATCCAACCAAATTGTTCCAATCAAACCCCACAACCTGATATCTAAACAACAATTAATCTAAATATCCAATAGAAAAAATACATCCCCAACTGCATGATTGTCACGACCCAATTCTAACTCAGATCAGATCGTGACGACGTCTATCGTGATACAAGGCAAGCCTACTTTCTAAAATATTACTATCAATTTGATTATAATAATTTAATAAAACATTTTCAATATTTGAATTTTCTCATAAACAAGCTAACTCTGAATATAAATAATATAAAAATATGGAAACGAGCCCCAAACATCAGGGTGTCACTAAGTCACGAGCGTCTAAATCTATGAACTAAGATATATAAGTTGTCTAACTGTCCAAAAGAAGAAATAGATGATAAAATGAGTAACAAGGTCTTGCAGACGCTAGCACCTACCTTGCAATCTCCAAAGATAGTCGGCTTGAACTCAACGATCGCCGCGTTCTAACTTACCTGGATCTGCACATAAAGTGCAGGGTGTAGTATGAGTACAACCGACTCAGTAGTAACAGAAATAACTAAGGAACTAAGTAGTAGTGACGAACTAAGCAGAACAATCCAATTATTTATTTCCACAATTAAGTATAAACCGGGTTAAGCAGGTAACTTCTATAAATCAACAAATGCTACAAAGAAGTTTAACAGGTAAATGCAGCAAAAGTAAATGAAACCTCACAACAATGTCACTACATCACTCAACACTCGCACTCTGCACTCAATACTCAATACACACACTCAATAGGTACTTGCGCTCACTTGGGGTGTACAGACTCCGGAGGGGATCCTACAGCTCAAACGCTAAGCACGAACAACTCATGTGTTGTACGAACAACTCACGTGCCATAATATCAATCTCTAGATCCGCACGAATAACTCACGTGCTATGATATTAATACCTGGATCCACACGGACAAATCACGTGCTATAATATCAAACTCTGGATCCGCACGGACAACTCACGTGTTATACGGACAACTCACGTGCTATGGTATCAATACATAGATCTGCATGGACAACTCACGTGTTGTATCAAATATCTCACAATAGGCCCTCGGCCTCATTCAGTCATGTACCTCTCTAGCCTCACAACTTTCAACAAATAAACGGAACACAACCCAAATCAAGTATTACAGCGTATCATCAAGATAATAGAGACTGAGGTAAACATGTACAATAATGTTTATGACTGAGTGCAAATAATGTGAGCATGAATAAAGCCTAAGCATGATCTCTAACATGAAGGTAGTCAAGTTCATCAACATGTAAATACATAAGCACAGATAATGGCCATTTGGCCTCATAGCCTCACGGAACGGACCAAGTTTCAATCTGTCGCGATATACACCCACATGCCCGTCACCTAGCATGGTTATCACCTCCAAACAGTCACATGATATAAAATTCTCCGGGTTCATACCCTCAAAGCCAGAGTTAAAACTGTTACTTACCTTAACAATATAAAATTCTACTCCGGAATGTCCTCGTCCCTCGACTCGGTCTCCAAAATCTCAGAATCTATCCATAAGAAGAATAATACTATCAACATAGGCTAAAGAATCGAATTCCACCAGAAAAACTATAAAAATAGGCCAAAATCCGAAATAGGCTAAAACCCGGCCCCCGGACCCACGTCTCGAAACAAGTCAAAAATGGCAGAATCAGAATCCTCGTCCTCTCCCGAGTCTAACCATATAAAATTCATCAAAATCGAGTTCCGTTTGCTTCCTCAAATCCTCACTTAAAACTCTCCAAAACTCAAGCCCTAACTCCCTCAATTTTACCCTAAACCCCTACTAATTTCATGGCTAGTCAGTGGAAAAATATCATAAATACGCGTAAATAAACCCAAGTAACTTACCTCATTTATATATCTTGTTTCTCCCTTGAATTTCACTGCCCAAAGTTCAAAAACCGGCCAAAAATGGTGGAAAAAGGGCAAAAATTCACGAAATGTTACTTATATAAGCTCTGCCCAGAGGTTCCGTACGTGCGATCCCCTTCTCCGCACCTGCGGTTTCGCATCTACGGTCCCAGGTGTGCATCTGCGAAAACCACTTAACTTACCAGGCGCACCTGCGCTAAATGCCCAGGCCTCCATTTCCGCATATGTGATGGGCCCTCCGCACCTCGGCTCCCCATCCGCAGGTGCGACCACACCAGTAACTTTATACCAGCAGCTTCAGCTGCATTTTCCAACTTCCAAACTCCTCGATACCCATCCGAAATCGTCCCTAGCCCTTCGGGACCTTAACCAGTCATTCAAACAAGTCATATATCACTACCCGAACTTAGTCGAACCTTCGGTACACTCAAAACACTAAATCAACCTCGGATTCAAGCGTAAGAACTTCTAAACTTCCAAAATTCGCCAACAACGACGAAATCTATCAAACCACGTCCGAATGACCTCAAATTTTGCACACACGTCACAAATGACACTATGAACCTATCCCAACTTTCGGAATTCCATTCCGATCCTGATACCTAATTTTTCACTGCCGACCAAAATCGCCAAATTTCCAACGTTCGTCAATTCAAGCCTAATTCTATCATGGACCTCCAAATTACATTCCGGACACACTCCTGAGTCAAAATTCACCCAACGAAGCTAACCGAATCATAGAAAATCCAAATCCGAATTAGCTTACTCATAAGTCAACTTCTGGTTGACTTTCTAACTTAGCTTTCTAACTAAGAGACCAAGTGTCTCATTTCACTCCAAAACTACTCCGGACCCAAACCTACCAATTCGATACAACTCAACACAACTGAACAACACATAAACAAACAGAAATGGAAAACGAGGCTATAACTCTCGGAACGACCGTCCAGGTCGTTACAATGATTCACATATTTACGATTTATTACACAATTCTAGGATTAGATTGCACAAATAAAATATAAAATAATATAAGATACAGGTGATGATAAAAGATTTTTTTACCATATTACTAGAGAATGATGATGCGCAATTAATATGTACTAGTCTTAGAGTACGCACGTTGCGCGTGTATCTTTTCTCAATAAGTATTCTTCTAATAAAAATTACGTAAATATTATATTAAATTTTTTGTTTAAACTACAAAACAAAAATAAAAATTCTGAAGATGGCGAGTATTAATCCATAAAACTAAAAAAAAAAAGAAAGGGCAAAATAGAACTTCTCAAACATCAGTTATTATCCAAATTAATTTTTTTTAATTTTATAATTTCATCACTTCAGTTTCACCAACTAAAGTATTATACTTCCTTTTTAGTTATCAAGTTCATGCACTCATCACTACCAATAATACATTTTCTAATTCTACAAACTTTATTATGGAGATATCTGTTAAATTAATAATTATGTATGTTGTATAAGATCTATTTGTACTCGTAGGCATTATAGAAATAATATTCAAAATTGTGACGAAAAGCAAAATATTTAAATAAGTAAAGTCTTACTCAATTTTAAATTTTTAAATATTAAATATTTTTGAATAATTCAAATGGCGAAAGAGATTAATAGCTAAAATTTTGATCAATGTCAAGATCTAAAATATTGAAAAACTAATTAAATATAATTTTAACCAATAGTACATTCTAAAAATATTATTAGATCTTTTGTGAAATAAGACTTGTCGACAAACAATTTTATGGAAACACATGATTATGATCTTTGCGATCCTTTTGCTATGTTAGTCCGTAGCTAATAATTAATTATACTTCCAGCCATCTCATAAGAATCTCAAAATTTATACATAATAGTCGCACTCACTCAAAATTTATGCATAATTGTCCGGCTCCCACCAAGCTGATGCCTAAATGGCTAAATTCTATATCTATCAAAACTTTAAATGCAATATAATAAAAATACTATTGCAAACTTCAAAACAAATTAAAACAAAGAAACTAAAAGCTCGAAGAATCCTGTATCGCAAGTACATTGATAGGGAAAATACCTCTTTGTGAGTTTAATTAGGAAGAATAATGGTTGCGCTCATTAATCGGAATTATATTTTCAATTTTACTATTTTAAATTATGGATAACCTTCATATGTAATTCATACAACATAATACATGGAACTTTATTTATACAGTTCAAGTATTAGATTATTTACAAGCCATCAAAAAGTCACAACATGTTCTAACTTTAAATAAATTGTGAATTTTTGTTACTCAAATAATCATGCAAAAAGTAGATATACAATAATAATAAATAAAATAAAAAGATCACTTTTTTTGAAAAAAAAACTAATTATACCTACAATGAGACTACATAGACAATACATTCAGTTTCAGAATATAAAAATCAAACAAAAAATAAATAGAAAAAGTGCATCAGCATGAGATTTTAACATATCATGCAATACAATATATATATATATATATATATATATATATATATATATAAAATTGTCAGATTATCAAGATGTAATATGTAGTATGCCTTAAAAAAATTAAATCACAAAAGAAAAGTAGGAATCACACATCGAAAAGTTACTGGATATATGTGACTGGAGCCTGGAGGGGAGCTTTTTTATATAGAGTAATAAATAATGATGCTTAAATATAATTCAAAATTGATGAATCATTTTATATTCTATAGTATTAAGTGGTATAATCTTTTATTACTAATAAACGAATTATATGGCAATACGAAAAATAAAAAATAATGATTGTGTTACCTAATTTATATAACAAAAGAATATTCTTTTCACAATTAACACCATGCAAATGTATGTGGAATACATTACAAAAGGGAATAATATACATATATATATATATATATATATATACTGCCATTAAGAGTAGGGCTTCAGAGTAAATTTAGTCTTAACATTGCCTCAAACTCTTTTTTTCTATAGCAATAATGCATTAATTATTAATTATAGAAGAGAAGAGAAGTAAGATTTTTATAAGCTAAATCTTAATTGATTTTAAAGTTCTAACTTTCTACATATCTCAAATAAGGAAAGACCCGACAAGTAAATTTTTAGTTGATTTTAAAATCCTAAATATTTTAGTTGATTTTAAAATTTTAAATATTAGGAACTAATTAAATGACTATTTTATCCAGTGTAAACTCTACTTTAAAGGGTAAAAAGACAAAGAACATTTTCCTAAGGGCCTTCGTGCTTTTAATATAGTATAGATATACAATACAAGACCTATACAATAACCTGTGTGGAATGTATAGGTAATTTTATGTATTTACATGTTGTATTTCTATAAGGATCGTGTCACGCCTCGAACCTGGGCATGGACGTAACACGACACCCGGTGCCTAACTATTGTGACCGAACGAACCAACTGGCTGGCTGAATCAACATGTGATGTCATAACATACAGAAAGTGGAAGATAAACTAACACATGTTGATACACTAAAAGTCTGAATGATATAAATCGAAAAGAGGAAACACTAATATTTGTTTGAAACATATTTGTAGTCAACATTGCTCATGAAAGCATGTGACTCTGCCTAACTGTTACCCTAGTCTATGAAGCCTCTAATGAAGTACTGAAAACACTGACTGTCTGAAAGTACTGAAGATTGTAAGGTAACGGTAATGCCCCGAAAGAATTGCGGCTCACCAAATAGTTGATATGAGAATCCTAGCGCTTTGAATCGCCAACCTATAAATCATTACATGCACCGTGAGATGCAGACCCTGTGCAAAAGGGACGTCAGTACATTTGAATTGCACCATTATGTAAAGCAACAGAAAGAAAAAAAATATAAATGTTGAAACTGATACTGAGTTGATAACTGAGAATTGATAATTGATAACTGAAATGATAACTGTTTAAACTGAAACTGAAATGATAGTTGATAATTAAAATGATAACTGTTAAAACTGAAACTGAATGATAATTGATAATTGATAACGGAACCGAACAAATGAAGTAAGAATATAAATACTCCCTCTTTTGAATGATAAACAACTTGTTTATCTGAATAAATAAAATGCGGCCTCAGGCCCAATATATATGTGCACAAACTGTGACCTCAGGCCCAAGTATACGTATACATAATTGAGGCCTCAGGCCCAAAGATGCATAAAGCATTAACTGCGGCCTCATGCCCAAAGATGCATAAAGAATTAACTGCGACCTCAGACCCAAATATGTATAAAGCATTAATTGCGGCTTCAGGCGCAAACATGCATAAAACATTAACTGCGACCTCGGGCCCATATACATGTGTTCAACATTTAGGAATTTAAAAACAGAAACTGAGAATCATATTGTAATACATGATATTGAAATACTGAACCATATTGAGTTACATGATACTTGAATGCTGAATAAAGCTAGACTAAGACATGTATTCATGAACTGATTATGAAAACTGAAACTTCAATTATTTATGACATGCTGAGTAATATAGGCTGAGACTCATGGGCATCAAGCACAAGTCTATATTGATTATGCACTAAGCTCAGAACGTTCAGAACGAAAGTCATGAACGAATAATGGAGCTAGAGAATAGAAGTTCTGCAACTATTCAAGGAACTAAACTTAACTATGTTTCTGAGGCAATTAGTAATGTTGTAGAAGGAACGTGGTGTAGGGAGAATCATTAACATTCGTAAACATAAGGAGTTATCCTCACATACCTTAACTTTCTTCTCTTGAGCGTAATACAATATTCTCCAACCCTTTCAAATTAAATCTATATCAATACAAGTCAAAGTGATTTCGTATTAGCAATAATACTCATGTTTTGGTCACTTAGACATTTCATCAAACACTTGGTGGTTATGAAGCTTCATAGCCCTCATTAATGGTGTTTGTACACCCAACAATCCATTCTCTTGCTCCTAGATAAACTCTAAAATGTCAAATTTTTATAATCAATTTAATTTATATCACCCATAATATAAACAACACCCTTAATCAATAATCAACAACCCAAATCTATAATTGTTTATGATTTTCTATCAAACCTATAAACTCATATCTCATAAACGTAGAGTCTATAATCATTTAGCCAATGCTATAATCAATTATAGGGTGAATATATTACCTTTTGACGTTCAATCCTCTTGAATTCGAGTTCTAGAGTTTCTTTTCTCAACCATGATGTTCCAATAGAATATCTAATGATTTGAAGGGTTTACCCATGTTAATAAGGTGTTGAAGAGTTGGAATTAACTTAGAATCACCATTAGAACTCACCTTGAATGGTGTAAGGACCTTGAGGGAGGTTAGGAACTTGAGAGAAGGACCGACTGTGCACCTGAACATGCAGAATAGCAGTAGCACTGCCATAAGTGTGCGGCCGCACACGGGACTATCCGGGCACGCAGGTGGGCGCATATACTACATATTGCTCAGTAAAATGCACATAAATTTTTTATAAAGAAATCCGTTCGGGCTCCAAAATATATCGTTGGAAAGTTATCTTAAAGGCCTATAACTTTTGGGTTTTAACTTTTCGCAGATTCCTTACAAATTTTCACTAAATCTTGCTGGAAAATGGACATTTTGTAAACTTAGTCGATTTTATCGAATCTTATACACCTCACTCTCCGTCTTGATTCTAAAATAACTATTTACACCTATACTCATACCAATAGAACTTCACATGTCCAAAATATAACATTACTACCCATTTAACACATTCACACCTAAGCCGAACTTACAGGGTGTTACATTATCTCCCCCTTGGGATCATTCGTCCTCGAATGATTGTCCTGGTCGTAACTACGACTAACTTTGTACATTAATTTGGTCTGATGGAAACATGTGAATACTGAACTGTCATGAACACATGTATACTAAACTGAACAAATACATGATTACTAAACTACTGAGATACGGAACTGAACGACTACTGAGAGCTGATTGAATACTGAAAGACATGGAGATTATAATATAAGGTCTGGATGAAAAGGTGAGTTACCTCCAACATTTATCCAAAACACCCGCCATCTATCATAGCATAACACAAGCCTCATAGGGCATCATAATGTGCATAACATGAAATATGTACGTGAATACTGGTCAGCCATGGATACGTACTGAACTAACATGGATATATGAATATTGGACTGGCACAAATATTTGAGTACTGAATTGATATCAATATTTGAGTACTAAGCTTGCATGAATATATGAGTACTGGACTGATATGAGTATCTGAGTATTGAACTAACATGAGTATCTGAGTACTGAACTGACATGAGTATCTGAGTATTGAACTGACATGAGTATATGAGTACTGGAAACTTGAATGTCATAACATGATACGTGAAGTAGTGGGTGTACCACTGCTAATTCTGGTGACAACTCCAACCCATAAGTTATTTGTTCGATCTTTCGCATGATTCTATATGGCAATATGGTGGGAACTAAGCTTTCCTTTCTTCCCAAATATTATAACAACCTTTCATAGGCGAAACTTTCAGAAAAACCCACTCATCAACTTGACACTCTAGGTCTCTATGTCGCACGTATGAATAGGACTTTTGGCAACTTTGAGCCGTCTTCAAACGCTCTTGAATAAACTTGGATTTCTCCATAGCATGATAGACCAAATTTGGTCCCAAAAACTCTTCTTCGCTAACTTCAAACCAATCAATTGGCGACCTACACCTTCGCCCATACAGAGTCTCGCACAGTGCAATCTTCATACTAAAATGATAGCTGTTGTTATTAGCAAATTCAATGAAAGTTATGTGATCATCCCAATTGGATCATGCTTTCAAAATGATCAAGATAACCCTACTATAAGGTCTATATTTACCATCTCCACTCATGAATATGTGTAAACTGTGGTAAAACACTGGGCTTTATGCTACTCGACTTTCATTTGTTGATGTCACGATCCAAAATCCATTAAGGTTGTGATGGTGCCGGACCATACTGTCAGGCAAGCCAACACTTAATAAATAAATTAAATCTTTATTTTAAAATTCTCGAAGTCATTCCTTTTTCATTTTCTTCAATAATAATTAGCGAACTTCCACTGAGTAAACAATAATATATTAACAAATTTAAATAGTGAATAAATCCCATAATTATCGCAGAACCCGGTGTCACAAGTGTATGAGCAAATTTTCTAGGAATTATACATGTACTACAATACTTGTCCGGAATACAAACTGGACAAGGAATTTAAAATAAGATATAATACATCTGAGGAAGACTCTGCCGGCTGGGGGTCGTCTCCGGATGGTGCAGCTCGTCTAAGTCTCCAAGTCAGCCACATCACTGCGTCAAGCAGGGCCACTAGCTATGAATGTACCTGTGCAATAAGAATGCACAACAAGTGTAGCATGAGTACGAAAACAACGTGTACTTAGTAAGTATCCCGCCTAACCTCGAAGAGGTAATGACGAGAGGTAGACTTTGACACTGACTAGAGGTTGAATTAATATAATCAAGTGTGACACTAAGCATGGATATCATAGGCAATTTAACCAGTAGCGACAGGAAATAACAACTTCTTTCACATTTAATATTCTTAAATCCTCGTCATTTTAGTTGACAATTTAAAATCTCCAGGCCAGTAATCAGGTAAAGATCACAACAAATACATAGTAAATATCATGCGCAAGCAATGCCGAGGGTCGAACGACCCGAACAAACATAAATGTAAATTGTGCACTGCCGAAGGGTCGAACGACGCGAACTATAGATGCATCTATTAACCCGTCATGGAGTACGACCCGCTCCCATGAGAGTAGTGGAAGAAACCACCCCGCTCGCGGAATATAAATTGTGAAGCGGTCACACACAGTCATGCACATTCAAACAGTCCACCCCGACAACATCAGGAAAACAATACTCAAGTAAATGACAAATTTCTCTTTTAAGGGTCACGAAAATAGTATTTAAATCTTTTCCATAAATCCATTTACCAAGTTCGATAAGGTTTAAACACTTTATCTTCATCAATAAGATTACAAATACGACAAATAAAATATGTTTTTGGGTCCTAGACCACCCGGACATAAACATAATAGTAGTTACGCACGGACTCTCGTCACTTCGTGTGTACGTATCCCCCACAAATAGTAACACATATTTAATTATTTCACCTATGGGGACAATTCTCCCTTACAAGATTAGAAAGGAGACTTACCTCGCTCTGAAGATTCATAACCGGCCTCCAAAGCGTTACGACGACTCAAATTGATGCACAACGCCCCAAAACTATCTAAATAATGGGCAAACCAATGAAAATATACTCTAATACTTATAACAATTTAATTTATATAAATTTCCAACTCTGCTTGGAAAGTTGACAAGATTACCCTCGGGCCCACGTGCCCGGATTCCGAAAATTTTCGAAGATAATGATTACCCATAGCCTCACTAACTCAAATATACAATTTACTCTAATTTCATGCTCAAGTTCGTGGTCAAAATCCAAGAATGCAATTTCTAGGTTTTTCATCAAAATTTCCAACTTTTCCACAAATTTTCATGTTCAAATCCATGTATAAACCTTGTATTTAACTTGGACTAAGTAGAAACAACTTACCTTGACATAGATGACGAAAATCCTCTCTTGAAGCCCTCCAAGAATCGCCCAAACCAGAGAAAAATGAGAAGAAATGGCCAAAATCCATCTATTAAAACACTGCATTGTCTCCAGTATTTCCGCACCTGCAGTGACTACACCCGCACCTGCGGGCACCTGCGACTTTCTCCTCCCCCAGCCTTCTCCGCACTTGCGCTCCCTTGTCCGCATCTGCGCTCTCGCAGGTGCGGAAATAACCTCGCACCTGCGGCCCCCAGCCAAGCCATCCTTTTCCGCTTTTGCGACACCTTAGCCGCATATGAGGTGCCGCACCTGCAGCCAAAACCTTGCAGGTGCGGTCACACCATATGACAGCAACCTCAGCTTTTTCTAAACTCCAAATTTGATCCGTCAACCACCCGGAATCCACCCGAAGCCCCCGGGACCTCGTCCAATTGCACCAACCTGTTCCAAAACATAATGCGGACCTTCCCGAGGCCTCAAATCACATCAAATAACATCGAAACAATGGGTCGCATCACAATTCAATTTTTATGAACTTTGAAATCTCCATTTCTACATTCGATGTCGAAACCTATCAAATCACGTCCGATTGACCCCAAATTTTGCACAGAAGTCACATTCAACATTACGGACCTGCTCCAACTTTCAGAATTGTATTCCGACCCCGATATCAAAATTTTTACTTCCGGCCGGATTTCTCAAAACCTTAAAATTTCTATCTTTAGCCAAATGACATCAAAATAATCTACGAACCTCCGAATTCACTTCCGATCGCGCTCCCCTACTCCAGAATCACCATACGGAGCTTTTCCCAAACTCGTAATCCCAAACTGACATCAACATCACTGAAATGCACTTCAACCCAGACTTATCAAATTTCTTCTAAAATGTTGACTTCTACAATATGCGCCGAAACGCTCCCGGGTCATCCAAAACTCGATCGGAACATACACCCAAGTCCGAAATCATCATACAAATCACATCAAATAACATCGAAACAATGGGTCGCATCACAATTCAATTTTTATGAACTTTGAAATCTCCATTTCTACATTCGATGCCGAAACCTATCAAATCACGTCCGATTGACCCCAAATTTTGCACAGAAGTCACATTCAACATTACGGACATGCTCCAACTTTCAGAATTGTATTCCGACCCCGATATCAAAATTTTTACTTCCGGCCGGATTTCTCAAAACCTTAAAATTTCTATCTTTAGCCAAATGACTTCAAAATAATCTACGAACCTCCGAATTCACTTCCGATCGCGCTCCCCTACTCCAGAATCACCATACGGAGCTTTTCCCAGACTCGTAATCCCAAACTGACATCAACATCACTGAAATGCACTTCAACCCAGACTTATCAAATTTCTTCTAAAATGTTGACTTCTACAATATGCGACGAAACGCTCCCGGGTCATCCAAAACTCGATCGGAACATACACCCAAGTCCGAAATCATCATACAAACCTACTAGGACCTTCAAATCTTGATTTTGAGGTCGTTTACTCAAAAATCCAAACTTAGTCGATTCTTCCAACTTAAGGCTTCTGAAATGAGAGTATTCTTTCCAAATTAACTCTAAATTTTCCGAAATTCAATCCCGACCACACCGACAAGTCATATCACCTGAGAAGCTGCTCATGGCCTCAAACCGCTGAATGACGCGCTAGAGATCAAAACGACCGGTCGGGTCGTTACATTCTCTCCCACTTAAACATACGTTCTTCCTCGAACGTGCTAAGAACTGCTCTAGGGTTATCTGAAATCATTGTTTAACAACTCGTGCACCTGCCCGTGCTACCACAACCTAGTTGAGTATATTAGCTTGGTCAAATCCGAAGATATCCTCTTTCATTTAGGTAATAGGCCTTAGAACAAGGTCTCCATCATCCAAAATCCTCTGTCAGGCCTGCTTCCAATATATGAACACCATATCAACTACCACACGATGTACCAGAACATGACTGCATACCTTTGCTGAATTAGCACCATGCACCGCATAATTCATCATCTAACCAAAATCACATTCCCTGAACCTTAATAGCCAAAATTTCACGAATCTGATGCTCCTGATGTACCTCAGGACACACACACACAGACACACACACACACACATATATATATATATATATATATATATAAGTCTTGCTATAACGCTTACGATACCACCACAATAGGAAGATGTATAAAAATTCACAATTAACTGCAGAGTTAACCAATCATTGAATCTCTCCTCTCGACTAGAATCATCACCTCATTACGAACCAAATAATGGTATTTGTCCTTTAGTACACTTCACAAAAATCTTATCGCACCGATCCCTTGTCCAATAATCTCGTCTCACCCAGTATGAAATGCTCAGACAACAAATCACCCCAAACATGACCAATAGTCTCACGTGATACCCCAACGCACCAATAGGCTATAACTCGGACATGATACATAAAGAAATGACTCAGGAAAAGACTACTCAACTCATGCAACTTATTAAGAACTATCTTCAGAAAATAGAAAGCGAACACAAGAAAATAGATATAAGGAGTCATACTCAACATCACACTGTTGCGGCGCGCAACCCGATCCAAATAACATGCATGTGGCGGCGTGCCACCCGACCCAAATAACATAACCGTGCGGCGTGCCACCCGATCCAAATAACATAAGATTCATGTAAAGAGATACACATCGAGCTAAATTACTCATTACCACGAAATACTGAATATTGGTCACAAGCACGCTAAGTGCATAATACCATCCTGGGGAAACTGATAGAGTCATACGCTACACAACTCAAGCACAACTTAGGTGCGATATATATATATATACACTCTGAAATCTCATGAGCTATCCTGCTCACATAACATCATCACTATGCGGAATCCTCCACACTTAAGAAATTGTCAAGCCGTTGCACAACTCACACGGCACAAGCATAATATTACCTGAAATGAAAAATGATGGAACAACATCTGATGTTCTAATATCCCTATGAGAGAAGCTTCATACAGAAACGAACACCTCTAACTCACATAGATCCCATAATCATATTTAATTCCATCCACAAACATCAAGTCTGCCTTGCTCGCACCGGACTAGGCTAATAGCTTTACCTGGGTCCATATTAACCCACTTCCTCTCATAATACGCGATAACGACCATAATAGCCGGGATAAACACCCCACAATCCACCACCAAATGAATCAAACGCCTTTCAGGCATAAATTCTCAAATAAGCAATATTACACTTCTTTATACTCAGTCCAAATCTTCAATCCATTAAGTGACTACATGTCACACTCATACGATCATCTCGTGGTCACGCTCCCACGACTTTCCACACAAGGTAGCAAGTCTGCACATCCACCACTGGCCACACTAACGCTGTAAAACAAATCAAGAACCCATAACTAGGATGCAAAGCCTCTTTCACCAAACACCGATCTCAAGTGACACTGAAGGCAACACCAACTTACTCTAAGCATTCAAATCCCTTTTTTCTTGCTCATCCGAGCTCATGACATCCTTGTCAACACCGAACCGCAACCTTGACCCTCGCTTCCAAATTTCATACCGTTCACTGCACCTAACATGCCAATATGCATTCACACATGAATCTCACCATAACTCCTGAACTGCTAATAGGGTAAACACTTCATCATATAAAGACCTTTTATTTAACTCAATTCAAGAGAAACATCACAACACACGAGTGAATTCTCGTAATCACAAAACATGCAAATCCTCAAACCCCACCTCTACAGGACATAACTGATTCACCCGCATACCTCAAACTGAAACTGATACGACACTCAGCCGCGCAATCGAGTTATCAACAGCAGACTCCCCCATTTGGCTCAAGCCATAGATCAAGATAAACAATAACTCATAATGCCCATACGCTAACACCGCCATGATACCGCAATGAGATTCAATTAGACTTTCCATAAGCTCATATAACATGACCCATCTCGTACCTCAATTCAATTCACACTCGCCGCAGGAATAATGATAACCCCAATCAACACATAGTAACCCAATTTGCACTCACCTTGAGTGACTCCATTCCACGAGACCATTTCTTTTCCAAACCCATGAACCGTTTCATGCCCTCCTTGCACGCGTATTCATATCTTTGACCGGTATACCCATTTCGATAACCCTTCCATGAACCTGAAGTCATTTTCTCCTTTTTATGAACCCCAAATGGTACTCTACACGCCGAAGTTAACGTAGAACACCCCAACCATTTTCTCTTTCCCATAATTCTGCTGCACAAACTCAATTCTTAACCATATTGTGGGCTTGAATTCCTTATACACCACCTTCTAACCTTTGAATCCATTGGAACCATTGTTGAGAGTCACCCACTTTGGCTTGGCCCCGAATATAATCAACTCCACGACATCGCTGGCACCTGAACACCCATCTGGATAAGGCACCCGAATGAATCCCTTCACTTGTAAATTACCTCTGTACTAAGCATAAATCCTGAATCTTTCCAAAGCCTAAACCTGATTCAATAAGGCCAACCCTTGCACAGCTTTATCAAATCCCATGCTCAACTACTACTTTACTCCTTTCCCCTTAGCTGCAATAACTTGCCAATACGCCGACAATCCGCAACCCCATGAGAAAATAATCCTGCAACCTAATCGCAGGCGGTGGGACTCTCCCACTTAGCCCGAAGCTGCTCCTTGCACCACTCTAGACCCCACCGAAATTCTTTCTTCATTGCTGACATTATCTTGCTCAACCAACCCGTCAAATTCTTCTAAATTCTCCTGTTAGCACTCCATGAATACTCAAATTCCCTCACATTATTCACATATTTGGCCTCCTACCGAATAGCCACTGGAATTCCTCGCAAAAACTTGCCAACCACACAACCGCTAACCTGCTCATAGGGGATAACCCTCCTGCGGAAATTACCAATTGGCACCTTCCAACGACGATGTACTGCGCAATATATATGACATCAATACCCCATCCTACGCCCGTCCCCATTTACCAACTTTACCAGTCCGCCCGCTCCTCGTGGACATCCACTAAAAGCGTGACAACATCTTCCAACTCACCGCTATTTTGCATCCTTCTCCATCCTGAACAACTCCTCTCTGTTGTATCCAACCTTCCGCCGAAATAACCAATATTTTAATTTAAGTATGTGGACCCAATCATCGTCCACTAAAATTCCCAAATCACTCCAACTTCCCTCAAGGGGTGTATCTATCTTACCATCGAACTCATATTCTATGCTGCCACTCTCCCACTTTGGTTAAACTCACTCCTGCAAGAAACTACCTGACTTCCTTTTCTTGCACCTATCCTTTTATAAATTTAACCATCACCCCACACTTCCCACGTGTCCTTCCTCGTCCCTTACTGCCCAGCCATTACCTTAGGCCAATAACTATCTTTGTAGCACTTAAACCAACAGATCACCACAACTTCAAAACTTCCCGAAGATCATCTTTCCTGAACCGCCCGCACTAGAAGTACCTATTCAGCCCTGAACCACCGCACACCACGATCTCTGACAACTGCTTCTTCAATATTACTTCGCAACACTCTGACCCAATGCAACCGAAGAAACTATAACACCGACGAACTTAACATATTCTATTCGATCAAAGGCGACGATATCACATTACCGATGAAAGTTCCACCTCACTTGAAAACACCAAGTCTTATTACTTTATCATCCCAATCATGCACATTTATAGTCCAATTGCCTTTCCTCCGCCAGAAGTAAAATACTGAAATCTCAGAATCACGCTATGAGAAAACCTCCTTCCAAGTTATTCATTTTCCCAACACACGGGCAAGCTTCCTATCACCACGCCAATACCGTGCGGTGACCAATCATAAGCATCATAACAACCCGAGCATAGCCTCAAAGTCCTCAAAAACATAGCTACTGAGTTGAAACAACATATTATTCTTCCACAGAGCGACGACAATAGCCCCAACCAACTACGCATGGAAAAACATCACGCACCATATCTGTAGTACCATTACCATTCCTCAAATTCTCGATTCATGGAAAGCACTTCGCGACGCGTAAGATTTATTAAGAAGAGACGTAGGCATAAGCCTCAAAGGAATCAAACCGCACGATGAGGAATCAAGAAGGGAAGTACTCCTAATAGCCCTATAGCCTCTCGAAGATAAGTACATACGTCTCCGTACCGATCCGCAAGACTCTACTGGACTTGCTCATGACTCGTGAGACCTGAGGGAACCTAGTGCTCTGATACCACGTTGTCACGACCCAAAATCCATTAAGGTCGTGATGACGCCGGACCCCACTGTCAGGCAAGCCAACACTTCATAAATAAATTAAATCTTTATTTTAAAATTCTCGAAGTCATTCCTTTTTTATTTTCTTAAATAATAATTAGCGAACTTCCACTGAGTAAACAATCATATCTTAACAAATTTAAATAGTGAATAAATCCCATAATTATCTCAGAATCCGGTGTCACAAGTGCATGAGCAAATTTTCTAGAAATTATACATGTACTACAATACTTAACCGGAATACAAACTGGACAAGGAATTTAAAATAAGATATAATACATATGAGGAAAACTCTTCCGGCTGCGGGTCATCTCCGAATGGTGCAGCTCGTCTAAGTATCCAAGTCAGCCACATCACTACGTCAAGCAGGGCCATTAGTTATGAATGTACATGTGCAATAAGAATGCACAACAAGTGTAGCATGAGTACAAAAACAACGTGTACTCAGTAAGTATCCCGTCTAACCTTGAAGAGGTAGTGACGAGAGGTCGACTTTGACACTTACTAGAGGTCGAAATAATATAATCAAGTGTGACACTAAGCATGGATATCATAGACAATTTAACCAGTAACGACAAGAAATAACAACTTCTCTCACATTTAATACTCTTAAATCCTCGTCATTTCAGTTGACAATTTAAAATCTCCAGGCCAGTAATCAGGTAAAGATCATATCAAATACACAGTAAATATCATGCGCAAGCAATGCCGAGGGTCGAACGACCCAAACCAACATAAATGTAAATTGTGCACTGTTGTTGAACGGCGTGAACCATAGAAGCATCTTGATGCATGGCTAGAATTCATGGTTTAACATGTTATATGCCTTATATTTTATGTGCGTTAATGATAAAAATACACTTTGTATGTGCATAATGGAGTTTATTTCATGTGTATGTGAATTGGAGATGGAAACCGAGCTAAATGGATGCAAATACATGAAAAATACGCTTAAAAGTCGAAAAGGAAACACCCGGGCGTTAGCCGGGCGTTTGGCCCCTAAAGCCAGGTTGTCCCTGGCGTTAGTGGGGCGTTTGGCCCCTAAAGCCAGGCTGACCCTGGCGTTAGGGGTGCGTTTGGGCCCTAACGCCTAGCCTGCCCTGGCTTTAAGGGGGCGTTTGAGCCCAAACGCCTGGGTCCCGATGTCCGGTCAATTCCGAGTTTTGAAGAGTTTAAGTATTTCACGGTTGGAATAGAAGTCTCCTACACGTTTAGGGTTTGTCCTAAACATATAAATAGACCCCAAAACACAACTTGAGAGAGGATTTTCAATAGGAGGAAGCCATTGAAGTGAAGAAAAACGTGTGGATTACTACTCAGTGAAGCAAACATTGATTTCCATAGCTTATACTTCTTATTTTGTAGTTCAATTATGCAATTTATTTTATAATTAATTCTTATGAATATGAGTAGCTAGTTTTCTTAACCTAGGGTTTTGGTGGAACCCGTTGGGGATAAACTTATTTTGATATTAATATAGTTTTGATTGGTTGATTAATCTGTATTTGTTCAACTACGTTCTTGTTGTAGTTGATTGAAGGGCCCCTCAATTAACTGTTCCTATTTATTATGTATTTACTTGAGAGAGAGTGCATATTTAGGTAGTTGTTTGAACAACATCACTCCCGGAGTATAGACGAAAGTCATAACCGAGGGTTTAGAGGTTGGATTAGAGATAACGATACCTCGGGTGCAATCTAAAGTGAACTGTAATGCAATCTAGCTAGCGTAACTTGAGAGAGTGCGTCTAGTAAATTATCATAATTACTTGAGAGAGATTTATGGTAGATAAAGTGTTCATGATTGATAGAGACAACTAATCAAGCTATATGAAGTATCCAAGAAGTAAGTTCACCAACGGGGGAAACCATAGCCTTAGCCTTTTATCATAATTATTTGCAACACATTGTTAGTAATTGTTAGTTATTATTATTGTAGTAGAATTAGTAAAACATCACCAATTTATATTAAAAAGTCTTAAGAGAATTGATTGAGTAAAAGTTGCGTATTCTAAAGACTTGATTGATACGTAAATTCCCCGTGGGATCGACTCTGGGCATAATACCCCGGATTATATTTGCAACGCCCGTTTAGTCTTTTATAAGACATAGTTGAGCGTGATCACATCTATTAACCCGTCGTGGCGTATGTCCCGCTCCCATGAGAGTAGTGGAAGAAATCACCCCGCTCACAAAATATAAATTGCGAAGCGGTCACACACAATCATGCACATTCAAACAGTCCGCCCCGACTACATCGGGAAAACAAGTACTCAAGTAAATGACAAATTTCTCTTTTAAGGGTCACGAAAATAGTATTTAAATCTTTTCCAGAAATCCATTTACCAAGTTCGATAAGGTTTAAACACTTTATTTTCATCAATAAGATTACAAGTATGGCAAATAAAACATGCTTTTGGGTCCTAGACTACCCGGACATAAACATAATAGTAGCTACGCACAGACTCTCGTCACCCCGTGCGTACGTAGCCCCCACAAATAGTAGAACATATTTAATTATTTCACCTATGGGGACAATTCCCCCTTACAAAGTTAGAAAGGAGACTTACCTCGCTCCGAAGATTCATAACCGGCCTCCAAGCCCTTCTGACAACTCAAATTGATGCACAACGCCCCAAAACTATCAAAATAAAAGACAAACCAATGAAGATATACTCTAATTACTTATAACAATTTAATTTATATAAATTCCCAACTCTGCTCGGGAAGTTGACAAGATTAACCTCGGGCCCACGTACCCGGATTCCGAAACTTTTCGAATATAATGATTACCCATAGCCTCACTAACTCAAATATACAATTTACTCTAATTTCATGCTCAAATTCGTGGTCAAAATCCAAGAATGCAATTTCTAGGTTTTTCTTCAAAATTTCCAACTTTTCCACAATTTTTCATGTTCAAATCCATGTATAAACCTTGTATTTAACTTGGACTGAGTAGAAACAACTTACCTTGACATAGATTACGAAAATCCATTCTTGAAGCCCTCCAAGAATCGCCCAAACAAGAGAAAAATGAGAAGAAATGGCCAAAACTCGTCTATTAAAACACTGCACCGTCTACAGTCTTTCCGCACCTGCGGTGACTACGCCCACACCTATGTGCCCGCAGGTGCGCCCAAACTATCGCACATGCGGCTTTCTCCTCCCCCAGCCTTCTCCGCACATGCGCTCCCTCGTCTGCATCTGCGCTCTCGCAGGTGCGGAAATAACCTCGCATCTGCGGCCCCCAGCCAAGCCGTCCTTTTCCGCTTCTGCGACACCTTAGCCGCACCTGCGGCCAAAACCTCGCATGTGCGGTCACACTAGATGACAACAACCTCAACTTTCTCTCAACTCCAAATTTGATCCGTTAACCACCCGGAATCCACTCAAAGCCACAGGGACCCCGTCCAATTGCACTAACCTGTTCCAAAACATAATGCGGACCTGCCCAAGACCTCAAATCACATCAAATAACATCGAAACAATGGGTCGCATCACAATTCAATCTTTATGAACTTTGAAATCTCCAATTCTATATTCGATGCCGAAACCTATCAAATCACGTCCGATTGACCCCAAATTTTGCACAGAAGTCACATTTAATATTACGGACCTGCTCCAACTTTCGGAATCGCATTCAACCCCGATATCAAAATTTTCACTTACGGTCGGATTTCTCAAAACCTTAAAATTTCTATCTTTAGCCAAATGACTTCAAAATAACCTACGAACCTCCGAATTCACTTCCGATTGCGCTCCCGCACTCCATAATCACCATACGGAGCTATTCCCAGACTCGGAATCCCAAACGAACATCAACATCATTGAAATGCACTTCAACCCAGACTTATGAATTTTTTTGTAAAATGTTGACTTCTACAATATGCGCTGAAACGCTCCCGAGTCATCCAAAACCTGATCCGAACATACGCCCAAGTACGGAATCATCATATGAACCTGTTGGAACCTTCAAATCCTGATTACGATGTCGTTTACTCAAAAATCCAATCTTAGTCGATTCTTCCAACTTAAGGCTTCTGAAATGAGAATTTTCTTTCCAAATTGACTCTAAATTCCCCGAAATTCAATCACGACCACACCGACAAGTCGTATCACATGAAATGAAGCTGCTCATGGCCTCAAATCGCTGAACGACGCGCTAGAGCTAAAAACGACCGGTCGTATCGTTACAGCTGATATTTCGGACACTTGACTACAAAGTCTGTGATGTTTTTTTTTCATGATTTTCCACTAAAAAATCTCCTTAAACCATGATACATCTTTGTGGAACCTGAGTAAGTACAATACCTGAAATTCTGGGCTTCAGACATAATCCCCTCTCTGAGCCCATCTATGTCTGGAATACACAGTCCATCTTGGTACCTCAAAGTACCATCATCTCCACCTTGTACAAAAGTCATTATATTATGATTGTGAATCATATCTTTCACCTGCAACAAGTAGGGATCATCAAACTATTTCTCCTTCACTTCGGCTACTAAGGAGGAACAAGTCTTGTTCTGGACAATAACTCTACAATCTTCGGAGTCCTACAGACGAACCCCTTGCTTGGCTAAGCGGTGAACTTCTTTCACTATAATTCTCTTGTCTGCCTCAATCATGAGCTATACTTCCCATACTTGATTATCTTTTTAAGGCACTTCCCGAAAACACTTATAGAATTGTTGTGATCTAAGTCTTTGACCAGTACTCAAAATATTAAAGTATCGTGCAATTGCACTACTTCTTGACACATAATTTTACATGGTTTTATAGTTTTTATATCCCGTGCTCACTATGCGGGTTTCAAATCTCCAACAAGACTTTTCACATCTCCCTTTAGACCAAAGGTGAAGGCCTTGTACTTGCGGATCCTTCTCTTTTGTTGGGATCCGATAACTTTCCTTATCTTCTGCAATTCTTTTCACTTTACATCAATGATGACTCATCTTCCGACTTACTTCTGAGCAATCTTCCTTACTATGATAAACTAAATTACCTACATAAACTGAAAGCTACTGTATTTATGATTATCATATACAATATTAATGATTTAACTTTGCTCACACTGTCAATCTTGGGAAAACCCCTTTTTGGTAACTCTTAAAGGCTATTTTTATGTAGTTTGCTCTCATACTGCTAGCTGTTTTTTTACCCACTGTCAATGTACTTCAGGTTTAACTTAAACTCTTTGGGTTCTAACACATGTTTGGTGTTTTAAACTATTAACCACTCACTATCGTTGACATGCATACATAAATCAAATCGTACATCTACTAGCTCTACTAATCGAGTATGAGGCAATTAGTAACGTTGTAGAAGGAACATTGTGCAGGGAGAATCACTGACATTCTCAAACATAGAGAGTTAGTCTCACATACCTTAACTTTCTGCTCTTGAGCGTAATACAATAATCGCCAACCCTTTCAACTTTAATCTATATTAATACAAGTCAAAGTGATTCCATATTAGCAATAATACTCATGTTTTAGTCACTTAGACATTTCATCAAACACTTGGTGGGTATGAGGCTTCATAGCCCTCATTAATGGTATTTCTACACCCAACAATCAATTCTCTTGCTCCTAGAATAACTCTAAAATGTCAAATTGTTATAATCAATATCATTGTTCATCACCCATAAGATAAACAACACCTTTAATCAATAATCAACAACAAACAACCAAAATCTATAACCGTTCATGCTTTTCTATCAAACCCATAAACTCATATCTCATGAATTTAAAGTCTATAATCATTTAGCCAATGCTATAATCAATTAGAGGGTGAAGATATTACATTTTGACGTTTAATCCTCTTGAATTCGAGTTCTAGATTTCTTTTCTCAACCATGATATTCCAATAGAATATCTAATGATTTGAAAGGTTTACCCATGTTAATAAGGTGTTGAAGAATTGAAATTAACTTAAATCACCATTAGAACTCACCTTATATAGTGGAGGGACCTTGGGGAGGTTAGGTTCTCGAGAGCTTCCCTTTCTAGAGCTAGTTTTTGTGTTTTGGGGTGGGGGAGGGGGCGAAATAGGGCTTTAAAAATGACCTCCTGGGTGCATCCCCGTGCACCTGAAGGCATGACCGTGCACCTGAACGCGCAGAATGGCAGTAGCACTGCCACAAGTGCGCGGCCGCGCATGGGACCATCCGGGTGCGCACCTGGGCGCGCATACTGCGCATTGCTCAGTAAAACGCACATAAATTTCTGCACAAAGATCCGTTCGGTCTCCATAATATATCGTTGGAAAGATATTTTAAAGGGTTATCATTTTGTGTTTCGAGTTTTTGCAAATTCCTTCCAAATTTTCTCTAAATCCTGCTAGAAGACGGACATTTTGTAAACTTAGCCGATTTTATCGAATCTTATATACCTCACTCTCCGTCTTGATTCTAAAATAACTATTTTCACCTATTCTCATACCAATAGAACTTCACATGTCCAAAATATAACATTACTACTCATTTAACACAGTCATACCTAAGCCGAATTTATGGGATGTTACATATCGCTACTTTTGATGGAGGAGCGAGAAAGAGGAGAGAGAAAAGGTTTGTGTAATGTGGTATGCCATCTTGATATATCTATAACAATATACTATAAAATAAAATAAAAATCATGCAAGTAACTGTATAATATACAATTTATTTACAACTTATCTACAACTTTCATATTTCATTCTTACACAGGTAAATGCAACTACAACTTAAATATATTTTTCATACAATATACAATATATCTTTTGTCTGTATTTTGTATACGGTTTGTATATATTTTGTAAGTGGTTTGTTCTTCTTCATCTCTGAAATTCCAATCAAAACTTCTTCTCTTAAAATAATTTTGATACATATCAACAACTTTACGTAAAAAGATAGTATTTATAACTAAAACACAATCTTCATACAACAATTCATACACTACACAACTATTTTTAACTTTCGTACAATATTCAAATAAAAAAAATATATAATTATAATAGAATATAACTTAAATACAATTTACATACAACTTTAATACAATTTCGTAAGTATTAAAGTTCTTAAAGTATTTAATACAATTTACATATAACTTCTTCTTCTTCTCCTCCTCCTCCTCCTCCTTCTTTTTCGAGTTCAATCAGAAATTCAGCCAAAATCAAGTATAATCTTCACCAAACACCCTCCAAATTGAGATATAACTCCAAAGAATATCCCCAATTATTTGCAACAACACCAAATACAAACAAACAATAGTTTTTGAAAACCCAAATTTAAATTCAACGCTTTGAAGCATTTAGTGATTGTCAATGGTAAATAATCAAACACCTTCAAAATTTATCGATTGACAACTTCAATTCGAACACCAACTGTGCAACATGAAAAGAAATTGATGAAAAAAGGAGAGGACAAAAAGCAGAGAAAAACATAGAGAGAAAATTGGGGAAACAAAGAACGATAGAAATAGAGAGAAAGAAAGAGAGACGGGGAGAGAGAGAGAGAGAAGGGGAGAGAGACAGAGAAGGGAAATAAATAAATCCCTAATCAATTCCTAATATAAATGGATACTCATTAATACTAATTGTATATAACTAGTAAATTGTATATGCCCATGTAATTAAGTTAAACTTGATTAAAGAGGGTATTAGTATGTAGTATAGAAAGGTAAAAATCCCTAATAATATGAAGGTTGGATTAAAATAAGATAGCAAACCAATTTAGGTTAAAAAATGTTCATAACAAATGTGTTAAACTCTAAATAATTTTTTCATTTGTTTGGCCCCTCAAAAAGTCTCATGTCCAGAAGATCAAAGTAGTTGCAATGAAGATATCGAGCTTGATGTGTGGGCATACCTGGAAAGACAATATTAGGAACGAAGTTATTAGGGACAAGGTGGATGTTGCCTCGGTGGAGGAAAATTGCGGGAACCGAGGGTGAGATAGTTCGGGCACGTACAGATGAGAAACATAGATGCTCCAGTCAGGAAGTGTGAGAGGTTGACCATGGCGGGTTTAAGGAAGGGTAGTGGGTAGGCCAAAAAAGTATTGGGATGAGATGATTATGTATGACATGTTATTGCTCCAGCTTACCGAGGACATGACCCTAGGGCTGTGCATAATTTGATAATCATACCGAAATAAAAAATTTTGGTATTTGGTATTCGATATTTTGGTATTCGGTATAGTATGTGGTTTAAGTTTTAAAAAATATTGGTATTCGGTATGATATTTGATATTTTAAAATAAAATATAGAAATACCGATATCGTACCGAAATATATATTATATTACACAATACACATATTATTAATTATAATGTAAATATAAAAATATAAAATTTCCTTTCCTTCATTCTCTAAGTTCATCAATTAACTCTAAGCAAGTAACAAGACGTTTTTAATGATCAGATTTATTCTTTTATGTATAGTTTTCTCTCTGTAAGTTGATATTTGCTACTTTTGGACAAAACTTTTGTCAACAAATATTTTTAGTTTTGTACTTTTGAGTATTTTAATTTAGAATATTACAATTTATGACTCTATGCACTATTTAGTATTCAAACCGAATAAACCGAAGTTACCAACCGAATAAACCAAAATCGAAAGGAGAAAAACCGAACCATACCGAATTTAATTAGGTACGGTATTGGTATTGCATCATAAGAAACTGAATACCGAAAATACCGAACCAAAATATTTAAATATCGTACCATACCGACCGACGAACACTCCTACATGATCCTCGATAGGAAATGGTGGAAATCGAGAATTAGGGTGGAAGGTTGATATAAAGCCATTAGTGTCTCTTAGTCTTACCGGTAGCACTAGCACTATTTTTGTATTTTTTCCCCTAGTTCTTTATTATTACATGTTGTGCCATTTGTTCCTATTGCATTGTTGTTGCTACTGTTTGTTACTTTATTTTCATTGTTCCTTGCGCCAAATGTCTATCGGAAACAACCTCTCCACCCTCACAAGGTAGGGGTAAGATATGCGTACATATTACCTTCCTCATACTCCACATATTGAATTACATTGGATTTTTTGTTGTTGTTGTTGTTGTTGTTATTGTATTTTTTTATTTGTAATTTAATATATGAAGAAAAATTTAATAAAATCAAAATTTCCTTTATCATGACTATATTTTAGAAGTCATCCTAAAATTTTTGTTTTCATGTCATGACACATTTTCTTATGAGTCAATTTAAAAATAGTGGTTGTCCAAATTGATCCAAATGAATAACATTGAGTTGTATTCAAATTAAACCGTCAATGAATATATGTTCTATACAACTCTCTATGTTTGCACAAATTGCGCCAGTTATATTCATGAGCTAAATTTGTCACTTCAAATCTACACTGATGTAGAAGTAAGGCCCTTTTAAGTTTGGTCTAATAGAACAAAAAAAATCGTTTTTTTGTTTTAAAAATAAATAATAATTATGATAAAACATATTTTCCAAATGGTCTCCTTTACTGTGAATAAATTAAATTCATGTCATTAATAACTTGTTTCGATGGTTGTTACGTATTGTATCGTATTATATAATATTGTATTGTATCGTTTGATGAATGCAATATTCAGATAGATTATATTGTTTGCCGTTGATTCATGATATCACACATCAATAACATGAAAAATAAACTTATAATATTACAAAGAAAAAATATTATATGATGTAGAATTATTATATAAAAAGGCAGTTCAAAGGAAAAAATAGGTTAATTTAATAATAATTAAAGGCAATATGAGAGAAAAAGATAAAGTATGACGAATTTAAAGATACACTACGATAAAATTTAACTAACAATCATAATAAATATTATATTTAAAATAACAATATGATATAACACAATATGTAATAACTGTCCGAACAAGCTGTAACCTAGCAAACATAAATTCTTTTGGGGCCAAAATCCATATTCTTTTGTTCGTTTTTTTGAGACGAGGGTCTTTCAGAAGGGTTATTTGTTCGCTTTTTTTGAGCCGAGGATCACTTGTTCGATTGTATTTGTTTGTCGTTGTTGTAGGGGTAGTAATAGATTCTGGAGTCATTGGCTCCCCTTGCTGGATTTTGCACTCACATAGTTCATTTCAACGCGCCACTGCAGTTTCTTTCCCCCACATTTTAATTATTTATGAAATTTCACTACTTGGTCAGAAAATAACTAGGAGTAAAACAAATACCAAAATTAAAAAAATAGTGCAAGTTTGTAAGACGGATGAGTTAAAGAAAAGGGACCTAAAAAGAAACTAAAATAAAAAAAGAAAAAAACCTTTCTTTCTTTCTTTCTTTGTGTATGCCCCTCTGGTTATACACATCAACAACAGAAGAACGGAACATCACATTCGAAAATCCATTCGATCGCTGGGATTTTCAACACATTGATTCTTCAACACTCATCTTTTGGGGTTTATTTAAAATTAATTTTAAAGTATATTGCTGGTTGAATTTTTTGATAAAATTACTTGAAATATATACAGGTGAGATACATAGATGATCAGAAAGGTTCAATGGTAGTTTTTGATTTTTGATTTTGAAGGTTGGAGAGGTTACAGTGCAATTCCTTTCTGGTTTTTGTGGGTTTTGTGAGTATTTTAATGGGTCGAAGTCTAATTTTTGAATTGTGAGTGATATGTTGGATTTTAGGATAGGTGGCAAATTAGGGCTAGGGTTAGGGTTTTGGGGTTAAAAGTTTGGGAATTTGAGGTTAGTTTTTTTTTTTATGAGTTGGGGAAATAGTAATAGGGCTCAAATGATGGAGGAACATGAGCTTGAGGAAGGGGAAGCATGTTATTACAACAAGGATGATGATGATAATTCAAGCATTGACCCGGACATAGCCCTCTCTTACATTGTAAGAGTTCTTTTTTTTTCTCTGCTATACTCAATTTTCAAAATCTAAACATTCTTGATTATGTATTCTTTATGATGAATTAAAGTGAATGAGAAGAACTTTGAGTTTTGAGAATCAGTTCATGAAATGCTTAATATAGTTGCAGTTTGTTTTTGGTAGTTAAGTTCTTGGTTGATTATCAATGTTCTGGGTAAAATGTTAGGCTTTACTAATTCGAAATTCATTATAGATGGTTCTGTGATTTTGTAAAGAATGTACTGAATCTGGAAAATAATTATGGTAGGACAAAAAAAGAGAACTTTTTGGGTTTGGGAACTGAACTGGAAAAAATGAATACTAATGGGACATTGTGCTAGAAATATTGCTTTCAAGTTATACTGGTGAAATTTGGGATCGTTTCTGCTAATAGTGAAGGGTAACAATAAGAATAGTAAGAGAAAAAGAGATTCTCTTTAAGACTGCCTTTCCCCACTTTCTGCAATGCTGTGCTTAAAGTGTATGCTGCATTATGAATGGTTATTGCCATTGATTTTATAAAACAATGACAGTATAACTGATGGTTTTCTTTGTCAAAGGATGAGAAACTTCAAAGTGTTTTGGGTCATTTTCAGAAAGATTTTGAAGGAGGTGTTTCTGCTGAGAATTTGGGTAAGTTGGCTGTTAATCAGTCCCATTGATCATAGACAACAGTTGTGTATCTCTTTCTCCATGTAGATGGACTGATTAAATTTCTTTTACTTTTGGCAGGGGCAAAATTTGGCGGGTATGGTTCGTTCTTACCGACTTATCAGCGCTCCCCTTCAATTCTATCTCAGCCAAGATCTCCACAGAGATCTCAAAATCAAGGGACACCAAGATCGCCCAACCATTTTGTTTCCGAGGTCTGTCAAAAGTTTATCTTTTGTTTTTGTTGAATGCCATATTGTCTACCTTTTATCAACCTGGGAATGTTTGGTTTAACTTGTGTGGTGATTGCATTTCTGTCCAGGGGCCTCCTCAGAACTCTTCGGCTGTGTCTGATCCTCCCGCAACTCAGAGGAATAGTACAGCTGGTTCTCGCAGTGGTCATACCTTGCATGATTCAAGGGCTCCTTGTGGGTATGATTCCGCCAGACCATGCTTTTCTGCTCAAGAATCTAATAAGTTCCCTGTAAAACATGAAGTTTCTATGAATAAGTCACTTAAACCAACTGATCAGAGAAAATTCAAACTTCGGATTAGAGTTGGTTCTGATAAGACAGCCCAGAAGAGTACTGCTTTACACACTAGTCTTGGGCTTATTTCTCCCTCTTCGTCAATGGACAATAGTCCTACTGAAAGTGGTGAGATGTTGTCCAAGTTTGAAGGAATTCCCTGTGATTCTCCAGCCACCATCCTTCAGGTAAGCCAGTTTCCTATTACTTAAAATTCCCATTTTACCACACAGCCAAAAAGAGAATAGTATCTGGTGCTTTGTTAATTTTCGCTTCTTTCCCTTTATTTATTCCTGTCTGTTGGAACAGACTATGACTTCTTTCCCAGTTGCTGGAGGCCTGCTGCTTTCACCTCTCCATGAGAAGTTATTGACTTTGTCAAGAAATGATAAACTTTTCACGGGGAATGAGCCTGTGGCTGCTGCAAAGGATACCAAACCTCAATCTGTCATGTCTGGCAATAGTTCAACTTCCAGGATAGAGGATGGGGATGTCTTGATAGGGAAGAAAACTAAATTAGTTGGTAAGGGTGAATATGCCGAGGAACAGAATTCAGGGGTCAGAAATGACACGATCTCCTTTTTTGAGAAAAACTTGGGCATTGAGAGGCTGGAAAACACGCATTGCCTCTCAAATGACTTGAATCAGGGAGTCGTGCCTGAGTTAGTATGTGATACTCATGAATCAGTGAGAGGTGCTGGTAGAGCACCTGGAGCTATACATGACTCGGTGAAGGAAATTCCGATGAAGAAAAGGGAGATCAATAGACTTAAAGATCAATTGTTTGGTAGTGACTTGGATAAGGATGACTCGTTTGAATCTTCATCTGACGTAGTTGGTGACAAATATGATCACCAGGAAGTAAGAAGTAGCTCAGTGGAACTCCAGCTAAAAAGCTTTCAGAAAAATGCTTCTTTTGATAGCAAGGAAGGTGGCAGGAGCAAATGCGGCAGATCCGTTCCTTCATTTAGAGCTGATTCTGATATTTCCGAGAGTGAGAGGGACTCTAGTGGGGCTGTATCTCTGAGAAAGAAAGCTGTTATGAAAGCTGCAAGCCATAAACCTGACCAACCAAGGATGCCTCATGCAGAGAAGCAATCATCTGAAGGCAAAAAGAAGTTAACAGAACGTCAACTTGGTCTGAAGCCAGCTGCAGATGTGGCAGAGGTAAGAGGGGTTTCTGCTACTCTCAAGAACAAGAAGATTTCTAAGAAGGATTTCCGGATGGCTCATTTATTTGACGCACAGCTGGAGAAAACCACGAATCAACTAGATTCTCTGGAGAGACCTCCTGGTGATAAGTTGAAGAAATCTAAACTGGAGGCACATATAAAACAGCATTCATCTTCTGCTAAATCAAGACACGTTCCAAGCAAAAAAGTTGATAGTCATGTGGCATCTGCGACCCCTATGAAGGATCCTTCAGCCATGGGTGCTAAGGAACTGACTTCTGGGACTGAGCCACCAGTTGCTCCTGTCGTTATAGAAGAAGATTGGGTCGCCTGTGATAAATGTCAGAAGTGGCGCCTTTTGCCATATGGTACAAAACCCGAGCACCTGCCTGACAGGTGGATGTGCAGCATGTTGAACTGGCTGTAAGTTTTCTGCAGTTTTAAAATCGTAACTCTCTTTTTGTGGCTTATACAAAGTCTTAGCTCTCTTTTATCGGTTTACACATGCTCCGATACTCTGCCTGGTTATCCATCTCTGTAGATAGTTCCTGCAGTGCTATATTTTGGTGATAACAAAATCAAAATTAATTTCTGTAGGCCTGGAATGAACCATTGTGACATTAGTGAGGAAGAGACAACAAGAGCTCTCCATGCCTTGTACCAAATGCCTCTTCCTGAGAACTTAAATAGCCTTCAAAATCATGCTGGTAGAGATACGGCTGGAGTAATTTCAGCTGATATGCATGGGCTCAGTGGCAGCAGTCAGAATGCGGGTTTCGATTATGTGGCTAATGGAGGAAAGAAGAAACACAAATTAAGAGAAACACCAAACACAAGTAGCAATCATGGTCCAGTGTTGATTACAAACTTGAACATGCAACATGAGCCGGCCAAATGCAAAAGTTTGAAGAATGTGAACCAACATGTTGGTGAATCGAATATAATTAGCAAATCCATTGTGCAGATTCCAGTTAAGTCGTCTGATGTCCTTGGCAAAAATCTGAATAAACGGAAGGAGCACATGGCTAATGGTATTGTATTCATCTTCAGGCTGGCATTTCGTCCTTCCTGTCATATATAGATATTTAACTATCTTCCTTTTATAACATATTTGCAGGTGATGAAAAGCCAAAAAAGAAATTCAAAAGGGAGTCCGATCACAGGGATCTGAAAAAGATAAAAATAAAAAGTGACCAAGCTTTTGTGGCAATTAGGGAAGTAGGGACAGGTATCCAGGACTACCATGAACGTGGTAATTTGAAGGGGACAAAGCCTGGGCTGGCAGAAAGGTTACAAATTTTGGAAAAGAAGCATGGCAACCGAGTCCAGGATTCAAGGGATAATGGCTCAATTAATGTAAAAACTCATAATGGAAGGGAAATTTCTGTAAAGAAAAGAAAATTGAGGGATGAAGACTATCTGATGACTTCACAAAGTAATGGTAATCACTTGGGTGACAGTGATGCCAATGCTTTTGTGAGCGCGGTTAGCGGTGAGAGTGGAGTCAGAAAACAGAAGAAATCGAAGGTGTTTCAGACTGAAAATAAGGAGTCCAGTGCTAGCAAGGGTAAAGAAGAATCAAGAACGAGAGGTACAGTTACCAGAATTGTTCTACCAGGAACCAGGGATTCTCCTATAGATAGGAGCGTAGAGAGAGAACGTCAGACAAAGAAGTATAGAGTGAAGGTTCAGTCTCGATTGACGATGGAAGATATTGATTCATTGAAAAAGGATTTGGGATCTGAACAGTTATCAACAGCTGCCACTTCAAGCTCTTCAAAAGTTTCTGACTCTCGGAAAAGTAGAGCGAAACACCAAGTGCAAGGTTCACCAGTAGGGTCCGTTTCCTCATCCCCCATGAGGATGTTCATCACTAGTAAGGCTTCACCTGCAAGAACGAAGGGTTCAGGGAAAGATGATGCTAAATTAGATAATTACCCAACAGTTGGAAGTCCAAGAAAATATTTGGATAGGGATGGCGATTTTGAGAGTGATAAATCTAGGACCTCAATAAAGGGGAAAAAATCTGGTGTTCCTCATCCGGAGGCTTGTGAAAATTCGGTGCTAGATTCTCGGGGTACCAGTGCCAGGGAAAAAATTGAATCTCGTGTTAGACATTCATCTGAGTTTGGAAATAGCCATATGGACAATAGTCATGCTGATGTTCTGGAGGAACGTAGCCCCTACATGACTGAGAAGCATGCTGCATACAGCTTCGATGGCAAAGGTAGAGTGAGCAAGAAACACGTTTCTATGCTTAATGAACATAAATCTGTCAAAGATTCTCCATTGCAATTTAAGGAAAAAGATGGGAATGCTGGTTTTAACACTCAAAGGGTAGAAGGGAGTACTTCTGATCTACTGGGCAACCAGGAAGTCCTGAATTCAAAGGTTGACCACAATTATCTCGAATCCAGTACTAAATCTTTCAAAAACAATCAGATTGTTAGCAAGAAAGATCCCACACATTGTAGTGATAGCAAGAGAGAGCACCGATTAAAGCATGATGGTGTTGGATCAAATACAAAATTGAATAGTGTATGTAACATGGAAGGAAAAGTTCTTATGAAACAAAAACCTCATCAGGAAATTGATGCTCGAAATGCAACAAATAGTAGATCAGCTCAGTCAGAATCCAGGGACTTAAGGTCTCAAGTTGGTGCACATGCTGAAGATAAACAAGGCACGTCAGTTGTTACCAGCAAACCTGCTTCAGGTTCCCAGAAAGGAAGTTCTAAAGATGTACGTGCCAGAGTGTCAACTACGCTAAAAGATCCTGGCACTGGTGTTTGTCAAACTGTGAGTCACAACAGCATGGGGCATTTGGAACCCAGTGCTCTCACCCTTACAAAACGGGAGCCCTCAAGTCAGACTGCTTCTGCTGTCCTGAAAGAAGCTGAAAACCTTAGAGATTGTGCTGATCGTCTTAAGGTTATACTAATATCTCTTTTCATCTTATATTTTTATCTCAATTAGAACTTGTTGTTGGTCTATTTCCCAAAGTTAATTTGTTCTCTGCCTCTGCTTTATCTAGTTGGGTTTCTGCTGAAGAAATCATGATGGTTTCTCCTTGTGCAGTGCATGTATTAGTTTTCCTAATTATTCAAGCTATTTGCAGAACTCTGGATTTCATGCTGAATATAATCAAGCTTATTTTCAAGCGGCATTGAAGTTTCTTCAGGGTGCTTCACTTTTAGAAAGCTCAAATGGGGAAAGTAGCAAACACGGGGAGATGAATCAAATACAAATCTATAGTAACACAGCCAAACTTTGCGAGTATGTGTAACTTCAAACTTTACAGTTCCGTTAGATATACCATTTCGTAAGCACTTATTTAACCTTTTCTCTATGGGGAAAATTTCCTAACTTGCAGCTCCTCAAAACTGTAACTGATAGGTTTGTCTTTTGGTTTACTGTTTTGCTCAAGGCCGTTTCGTTTTATAAAGAACCTCTGCCTTGCCAAGTTGTTGCTCAGCAGAAACTACTGTTAAATAATTTGTAAAGTGAAACTATTGTTTATTTCTTTTCCTGTAAAGGCTGCTGAATGTCCGTTAGTTTAGAGTTTGGTATGACTTATTTCTGCATAGAACCTGGTTTAGTGCAGACAAAGTTGAATATTCTGTGTAACCTTTTCCATACAGGTTAAGCAAGTCTGAAGTTAGTTACAACTATCTCATAACTTCTCGTTCAATGACTGCTCTTTTATCTGCTTTGTAATGGATATTTATAATGTTGCAGAACTTGTGCACATGAATATGAGAAACATGATGAAGTTGCCACTGCTGCTTTGGCCTATAAGTGTATGGAGGTTGCGTACATGAGGGTGGTATTCTGCAAAAATATGAGTTCGAGTAGAATTTGGCATGATCTGCAAGCAAGTTTGCAAGTTCCTCCTCAAGGTCTGTCTTTTTGTCATGAAGTACTGGACGTAAGAGTTTCTTGTCTTAATGCCATCAAACTTTCCAGCAGTGTGTTGTTAGCATAACCCTATAACAAAACCTCAGGAACATGATACTACTCTTGGTAGTTTTCTTTCTTTTTCCTTTTGTTGTTTTATATCCACATTCAAAGAGACACCATTAAGCATAGACGGAGCGTGATTCGAAGCTGAAAAGGATTTTGCTTAACCGAGATGTGGTTAAAAAGATAACCCACCCCGAGAAATAAAATAGATGTGCATTTGCATCAACTTTGGCCACAAGAGTTATCCGAACCAAAAGCCAATTTTTTTCAGCGATAAACAATTCCAAAGTGGGCTGTTACCTTTCTAAAAATAAAAATAGAAAAATATTTAAAAAATCCCAAAGTTGGGAAAATAAGACATCCTAAATATAACAGTCTTGATTCAAACATTCCCCGAGCTTTGGTTTAGCAGCAGAGGTAGTACATCTCGAGAGGTGTGGTAGACACACCTCACGAGTTATCATAGTTGGTGACCAAGTTTGATGTTTATGTGCAGAAAGATAGAGGGGCAGGTCCCATCATCACCAAGCTTTGAAGCTGGAAATAGTGGATTTCTCGGTTAAAAAAACCAGTCTTGATTCATGCAGCTGCACTATGCATAAATGTGTGAGAGAGACATCTCAGAGGTGTTGGGAGGGAAGTGGGGAATGAATCTTTGAAACTTTAAGAAGAAATTTCATCTTTAATTTTGATTGATATAACTCAGTCTACAATAAAGTCGTCAAGCATGAGCGGCTGGGTTTTACCCAATTTCAGTTATGAGTTTGTCCGTGCTTGCCAGTGGGCTTTATTGTGATTAAAGAACTGATATGCAATAATTGCTTAGACACAATTTAGACGCAGCAGGAAAATTAAAACAAAAAAAGAGATAGGAGAAAATGCCCCGGGAGCTGAAAAAAATTTGACGGGAAAATTAAAATCTAACAATGTTATAATTGTATGAATAGAATATCGATCGACATATCTATGAATCTTGCCATCATGGTTTATAGTGGTCTAGCTTTGTTTGAATGGAAGACCATAGCTTCACATGAATTTCCGACTTGCGAGAAATGTTTTAGCATCTCCCATTTGTTGGATTACACTGGGTTTGTTGTTGTTGTGATGTTTTAGCATCTATGTGCTTATAATGTGATTCTGGTTCAGAAATTCTCGATATATGTAGTTGTTGCATCATGTTTAGTGCATACATGTTATTCAGGTTAATTTCATTTGCGTGGATTTCCCACTTGAGTTTGGATATGTTTTTGCCTATGTTGTTTGTAATGTGATTCTGGTTCAGATAATCTCGATATTATGTAGTTGCATCATGTTTAGCCCATGCTTTTATTCAGGTGAATCTCCTTCATCTTCAGCATCTGATGTTGATAACACAAACAATCAGACAGTGGCAGAGAAGACTGCTTTATCAAGAGGCACTGGTTCTCATGCTGGAATTCATGTTATTGCTCCTCGAAATCGTCCTAGTTTTGTTCGTCTGCTTGACTTTGTAAGTTGTTGACTCATTTATGATTTCAGGCATATTGGGACTAGTTCACACTTCTGTTGGATATTTACAGCATTTTATTTCCTTTATTATACGTCAAATGACTACAGGATACTGGAGGAGTCGAGGGATTTCTTCCTTCGTTTTTGGAGGAAACTATGAAAATGAACTTTGCTTCCTTATTCTTTTCTCTTGTGGGGGTGGGGGGTGGGGTGGGGTGGGGATGATGCGCTTAGGTTCCATCAGTTTCATATAGTTTAAATTCTTGTGTTGTTTCTGTGTTAGCTGGCCCATTTCTGTAGGGTAAGCAATTAAAAAGATGTAAAATTTTGCAGACAAAGGATGTAAATTCTGCAATGGAGGCTTCTAAAAAAGCACAGAATGCTTTTGCAGCTGCCACTGCAAATCTTGGAGAGGCAGAGAATAAAGACGCTGTCATTTCCGTTAAACGGGTTATTGACTTCAGTTTCCAGGATGTAGAGGAGCTAATACGTTTGGTGCGGCAAGCTATTGAGGCAATTAACCATAATGGTTTTGGTGGCAGTAGAGGCTAAATCAGCCCTGTATATTATGTGGTTTTGCTTGTTTTCTCCATTCACAAGCAGGCTCTTGGATATGAGAAGGAAGTGAGGACCTGCAGTGCAATTTGGTGAAGAGGCATGCTGTTAAGTGTGTTATATTCCTGTACATGTGTACAAAGTGGGATTGATTTGCTATTTCATGAATTTTTGAGAATTCAACTTTTTGGTATATGATAAGGGCATAGCATGCTCAACCTTAAAATTTACAGGTTGGGGACAAGAGATGTATAAAGTTTCAATCTTCAAGGATAAGACTCGGAATTCTCTTTAGATCCAGTTTTGAATATTAGGTTCTTTCTGTTGGGAATAGTCAAACATAGGAGTATGAATATTGAGAGCATTAGGTAACATATCTAAGGAGAAACGAGTTCCAATGTAGTCCCAGTGATTCATCCTTTATTAGAGGACTTGGATCCTTGGGTTGCCGTATACAACTTCATTTTCTTATAATTGAACACAAGGCACAATTTTGGTGGAGGAATTTAGTGGACTTACTATATTATCCGTCATTAATTCTTTTTTCTCCTTCTCTTTTAAGTTTTTTTACCTGGTGAAAATAAGCGATTGATTTTGTCTCACAAATTTATATTATGTACTTAGCAGATTACTAAGGAATTCTGCCAAAAAAGAAAAAAAGAAAAAAAAAAGAAAGAAAAAAGAGTGAGGAGAAAAAGAAAAGAGGAGATTGCTATAGAATTGCAATTTTGTGGTAAAAGAAAGGAATGTATAACATGGAGTTAATCACTTATGTCCGCACGCCTACAGTCTTCAACATCTAATCAGCTTTTGCTCTCTTTACTAAATGAGCCGAGAAGGTTGGGTGTGTGGGTCATATTTTTTGGACAGCTGGTATCCGTTAAATCTGCTGATGTTAGAAAGTGCTGCAGAAGAACTTGAAGTTTTGCTGTAAGTTGCACCGTATTACCTTGCCTTTGTTTCCTTCCATATATCCTGTGTGAGTTTTCAACTGATCTTATTGTGGGGAACATCAAAACTGTTTAGTGCAGTAAACAAATTGGAAAATGTGTTTCTCCTGAGACACAGTCAAATCCTGGTTGCTCCCTGTGTTCCAGAAAGACATGACAGGTAAGGCTATCATCTGTGGTCCTTTGCTCTTTTCACTAGATATTTTATTTCAAGTTTCTAGCCTGCTTAGATGACAATAAATAATTGAATCTGTGTTGCGTGCCAGCAAAAGTTTGCTTATTTAATGACTGACCCCAAATGCATTATTTTTGAGAAGGAAGTAGGCTGACCCCAAATGCATTATTGTTTTATTCTGGCGCCTAAAGCTACATTTCTGACTTGATAGTGGTGTATAGAGATGTCTACTGAGCTGAATAACTCTTGTTTCTAGTCCAATTATTACTTGATGCAACAAAATTAGAACAGATCAGAATTGGCTTGTTGAAACATTTGAGAATAGAAGGTTATGGATGCTAGTTTCATAATATAGCAACCTTTCTCCAGGGAGTAGCTTTCATTTTTGGATTTGATCTAGTTTGCTTTTCCTTTTGAACCCTTAGTTTCCAGGAAAAAATGAGAGCATTTTGATGCTTACAACTGATAACCTCCTCTGATTGGGTTGATGGCTTCTTAATCATTTTCTGCTCAAAGTGCTGATACAAGCATTTTCTGCTCAAGTGCTGATATACAGTTATGCAACTGCTAAACAGTTTCCCTGTAGGCATGTGAAAAGGAATCCGCATCTTGGATGAAGATATTTGTCCCTCGGGGTGGGGGTGGGTGGATCGCTCCGATCAACTCTTAATCTCTTAAATTGCTTACTTCTATCATGTCCTTGTTGTAATTCCTAGTTATGTGGATGAAAGATAGGGAAGCTCCAGAGTTAATTGGGATGGCAAAAGTTATATACCCCAAATATTTACCTTGTAGGGGATATCGTGGTTGCCCTTTAAGTGTGGGGGTCTCCGCACTGGAAAACTGGACGACTATAAACATGGTTTTGCGAAGTGGTTTTGAAGATTTAGTTCTGAAGTGTATTCTTTGTGGCTTGAAGTAATATTGAGTAGATAACTAGATATTGTAATAGTAGTAGGATGATTGGTGAGACTGTTTATGTTCTGTTGGCGTCCTGTTGATGTAGTCGTCATATTACAGTGGTTAAGGCAGTGAGAGATACGGTGAGGTGGACATGATTTACTGCCACCGGTATGTACTACGTAATGAGTGATGGAGAATGTTCAACCAGCTAAATTTATATGTGCGGAACAAGTCCCCTGTAAAGGCAGCTTTCTTTGCATGAGAACTTGGTTGGGCTTACTGAAAATGGGCTGATGCAGAATCTCAAATTTTGAGAAGGATTCTTGTCAACTTTTCTGATGTGTCTAAACGCGGAGATGTCTCACTATAGTTGTGTGACTGACACATGTCAACTGAGTCATGCTGGAATAAATGAGGAGATTTTGTTATGCTGCTCCTCGCTTGAGAAGGGGAAGAGCGAGGGAAAAAAAACAACTATGAGAATTCGTCGCGTATCAGCTTATTTTAGTGTGCCTGGGAGTCGTTTTTCTTCTTGAGTTGAATAAACAACTACTACATCAATCTCATATCATAGACAAATGTAACTTTCTCCTTATGAAACTGCACCACACAGATCCAAGTTGGGTCACAATTGGATGTTACACTTGGGCTACTTGGTTTTAGTTCTGGTTTTGTACATGTACTTGCACGATTGTAAACGTCTGTAATTCAAATTAACATCTGTAATTCCATATCGGATTTTGGCTGTAAGTATAAGGATTGGCTGTATTCCTTTAATCTCTTTTCTTAAGCATGTCAATGCATTTCTTTTAGTTGGTCTGCTTAGTATGAATTTCAGAGTGTTGGAAAGCTACAGGGCTCTTGGGCTTGGAATTTGGCAGCTTATCCAAGGTAAATCTTCTGAAACATGAAGGCACTTTATCATAATATGAAGTGAATCCGAAGTGTTGTTTTTTGTTTTCGGCCAATAGGTTGAACCATTGTTGAACTGCAAAGTCATGTAGGACTCAATGAGGTAAGGTACTTCATCCTGTCTTCATGTCTTACTTTATGGTTATTAATGTACATGGTATGAGTTGAAGGTGAGCCTTGGTGTAGATGGTAAGGTTGCTGCCATGTGACCAGGAGGTCATGGGTTCGAGCCGTGGAAACAGACTCTTGCAGAAATACAGGGTAAGGCTGCGTATAATTGACCCTTGTGGTCTGGCCCTTCTGCCGACCTCATGTATAGCGGGAGCTTAGTACATCGGCCTGTTCTTAATGTACATGGTATGAGTTAGTGCAAATTCCTTACCACCAAAAGGTGGAAATATGTAGAAATAAAACAAGATATTCTTCTAGTCACGGGGAAAAAAGAAAAACAAAAAAAGAAGTTTTCAAATCAAGAACTGTTCTTTTTCCATAGTTTGGGACAAAAATTCCAGAAGGCAAATGTGGAAGAAAATGTAAAGAGAATCACGCGTTGTCTGGTCAATCAAAATGTTGAAAGCAACAAACTCAGTTAACTCAATTTGGTCGAATGTATCTTTCAATCTAANAGAAAACGAGAAATTATTTGAAAATCTTATCTGCCGTTATAAAATTCTTCTACTCTAGCTTCACAAAATTAAAAAGTCGGGAGATTGAGGAGATAGTACTAATTTATGATGAAATAGTTGAAGCGCGCACAAATAGACTAGACGGCAGAGAATGGAATGTAATTATTTGGTACGGGTAATAGTACACTATGGTTGTCTCTAATTGGTGGTGGTAGGGGCCAAGTTGATGTCTCCCATTTGTGCAGACCAAATCTAGTGAAGTTGTCATCATCTCCCCTTTGTCTTTTCCAGGTTCACTCAATAAAAGAGAGCTTTTTACATTTTAAGCATACCCATATTTTTGCACTAAACTACTAATAGCATTTGTTGGTGGAGAAATGCCCTTCTTTTTAGTAGCCATTCTAACAAGAAAAAATTCTAACTTCAAAATGAAGGAGGAAAGACAAAACTTGATAGACACCTAAGTCCTTTTTTGCCCTTTTGTTGAAACAATGTAAATAAGACTTTCTCTTACGTCGTGGTGTCAGCAAAATTTTATGCAAATAGTGTCGGTCTGACGCAATTCCACCACTAATACGTGAATTTTGATTTGAGACACTGAGATTTTACTAAGGTTTCTACTTCCATCTCTAATATTTGTTTACTTTATATTATTTTTCAACAAGTTTCAATCTATTAGTTAAAGATGATACGACTAAAAGCAATGTATCTGTGCCACTATCCGAGCACTCTATCAAAGTAAAAACCAAGATAAACAACTAATCGGTAAAAAAGCAGCTCTGTGTACTAACTCCTGGTATGAGCAGTGTGTGAGGAAGGCCTGAACCACATTTTTATGCAGTATTATCTTGCAGTTCTACAAGAAACGGCTTGAACCTATGTCCTCTCGGTCGTACAGATGGTAATTTTAACTGTTACACCAAGATTTCATTTCTAATCCGCAAAAATCATGAAATAAAAAGTAGACAATAAAAATAATATTGCAAGTCAATATTCGTTCTTTTTTAAAAGTTAGTTTCTGAACTAATAAGTTCAATACATATTAGTGGTCAAAAGGTCGCAATTTGAATAGTTAAGTCTCGAATAGTGGCACAGATACATTGCTTTTAGTCGTATCATCTTTAACTAATAGATTGAAACTTGTTGAAAAATAATATAAAGTAAACAAATATTAGAGATGGAAGTAGAAACCTTAGTAAAATCTCAGTGTCTCAAATCAAAATTCACGTATTAGTGGTGGAATTGCGTCAGACCGACACTATTTGCATAAAATTTTGCTGACACCACGACGTAAGAGAAAGTCTTATTTACATTGTTTCAACAAAAGGGCAAAAAAGGACTTAGGTGTCTATCAAGTTTTGTCTTTCCTCCTTCATTTTGAAGTTAGAATTTTTTCTTGTTAGAATGGCTACTAAAAAGAAGGGCATTTCTCCACCAACAAATGCTATTAGTAGTTTAGTGCAAAAATATGGGTATGCTTAAAATGTAAAAAGCTCTCTTTTATTGAGTGAACCTGGAAAAGACAAAGGGGAGATGATGACAACTTCACTAGATTTGGTCTGCACAAATGGGAGACATCAACTTGGCCCCTACCACCACCAATTAGAGACAACCATAGTGTACTATTACCCGTACCAAATAATTACATTCCATTCTCTGCCGTCTAGTCTATTTGTGCGCGCTTCAACTATTTCATCATAAATTAGTACTATCTCCTCAATCTCCCGACTTTTTAATTTTGTGAAGCTAGAGTAGAAGAATTTTATAACGGCAGATAAGATTTTCAAATAATTTCTCGTTTTCTCTTAAGATATTTCTAATTAGAACCTAATAGAGGAATCTCAGAGTTTTTCATTAACTATGTGTGGTACGCAAGCTAACATGCTTTTGGAGGTACTAGAAACGTGGCCTGGACCTCTCTATTAATATTTTTGGACTGATACTGCCAAATCACATTAAATTAAGAATTTATGTTGTTTCACCCACCCTTGCAGAAAAAGGAAGGAGAGAGTTGATTTTATTGAAATATGCTGATGCTATGTTACATATTGAATATTGGTCATTGGATGGAAATGCAAGCAATTATAGGACTTGCATGACTGAATCTATTAAAGTTCATAAATTATGGACCCACACAATTAAAATCAAAGATGAATCAAAGTCTAGCTCTCGGGGTTCGGCAGAACCCAGTAGCTTTAGTTATTTGTCTTTAAAAATTCATTGAATATGTATAAATTATTAATTTAGAACTTAATAACTTAAAACGATTTGAATTCCGAACCCATAAACTTGAAATCCTGGCTCCGCCTCAGTCAAGGCTGGTCACTCTTACTAGCCATAGTGTACTATTAGATGTACCAACAATTACATTCAATTCCAATTTCCAATTTCAGTTCTATTCCCCTTGACCTTCAATGTTTCAGCTACCAAAAAAAAATTTATTTTGCAGCCAAGCACATTTCGTTTTCTTTTGGAGTGAGATAGAGAGGGAAGTGGAGGATCAAAATTGAGGGGGTATTTTTAGAGCCTGATTTGTCTTGACATAGTGAATTTTTCAATTTTTTGGCGAATTATCGAGGGGCTTGGTATAACGGTTAGAATCTCTATATCCCTAGTCAGAGATCTTGAGTTGAAGCATCGAAAAATATTTGGATAGAGCACTTTACTACCTTAGTGGGTCGATGTAGTGCGAATTCAAATCAATCGCGTTCCTTATAAGTGGGAGGTTGGCTTACCTGTCATGAAAGAACATGTCGTAATAAACAAATATAAGTTGTTGATCGGGAGGTTAGATCAATATGTAGAATCAACCACTGACGCTTACACCTTCCTCAGGCTCTGTGTGAACGGGGGAAGGTTTGTGCACACAACCTCCCTCTTGTTTGATTAACCCTTAATGCAACTTAACAGTGGAGTTTCTTCAATCAATAAAACTAATATGCTTTTCATTGTTTGGAGAGACATAATTACAGAAAGTAGCTAAAAAGGAAAGGAAAAAGAAACAATTCTTCTATTAGGAAAGAATTGTACTCAGAACACAAGATGCTGATGCTATGATCCATATTGAATGTTGGTCATTGGATGGAAGTGCAAGCAATTATTGGTTTATATATTACAACATTTGTAGGCTATAGAACTTGCATGACTGAGAATTTATTAAAGTGCATCAGCTGGGGACCTACACAATAAAATCATAGATGCATCAATTTGTGTCACTTTTTACCCTCTATAAGTACTTGACATTTTCTGAATTTAATGCATAACAAAGCAGAGACTTTCACAACCTTGACTAGTTGTTTTGTAAGCAAAAAATTTTCCAACCCCACCAAAGAAAAGTACCATTTCTCAAAAACAAAACTTGTGTTAGAAAATGGCTCCAGTGCCAAGTTTTCCTGTTAAGGTTGGTCACATTGATGATGTCCAAGAATTGAAAAAGACTAAGTCATCTTCTATTCCTGAAAGATTTGTAAGAGATATGATAGAAAGGCCAAAACTTGCCACAGTTAATACTCTATCTTCTTGTGATCTTAGCATTCCTGTTGTTGATTTGTCCAAAATCTTGAAAGGCAACAAAAATAGCCAGGATTTCCACTATGAAATCTTGAAGCTTTCTAGTTCCTGTGAAGAGTGGGGATTTTTTCAGGTATTTAACTTCTCCCCATTCTGTATCTTTTCGTATTCTTGAGCCGATGGTCTATCGGAAACAACCTCCTCTCTACTCCTCCAGAGTAAGGGTAAGGTTTGTGTACACACTACCCTCCTCATACCTCACTTGTGGAATTCTGTTGTAACTTCTCCGCATTCAACATTTTTTAATCTAAAAGATTATGGGATTCTAACTTTGGTTTATTATGTGATAGGTGATTAACCATGGGATTGATTTGGACTTGCTTGAAAAAATGGAGAAAATAGCTATGGAGTTTTTCATGCTTCCTTTAGAGGAAAAACAGAAATATCCAATGGCTCCTGGAACAGTTCAAGGTTATGGTCAAGCTTTTGTTTTCTCAGAAGATCAAAAGCTTGATTGGTGTAACATGTTTGCTCTTGGTGTGGAACCTCATTTCATTAGAAATCCAAAACTCTGGCCAACAAAGCCAGCTGATTTCAGGTAAGCCTAAACTTCAGCTAAAAATACAACTGTTTGATAGGCAAGTGCAAAACACTTGTAAATTGGGTGGGGACCACCTTATATTGACTACTAGTTTAAACAAGAAAAGATCAATTTTTTGTAACTTGGGTGGGGACCACCTTGATTATAGCTCTGGATACTTGTTAGCTCTGACCAATAGGCACATGTATCGAGTAACTCGGCTGTTAAGCTTAGGCAAATAGGAAAATAGCACCTTGCGTTATCTATCTCGGCTGGAATTTGAACCCTGATTTCTCATGAATTTCATCCACTTCGTCGGTCGCTAAACCACATTCTTGTACCCTTTTTTGCAGTGAAACAGTGGAGATATACTCAAGGGAGATAAGGAAGCTATGCAAGAATTTACTAAAATATATAGCAATGAGTCTTGGACTGAATGAGGATATTTTTGAAGAAATGTTTGGAGTTGCTGTACAGGCATTGAGGATGAACTACTATCCAGCATGTCCTAGACCAGATCTTGTTTTGGGACTAAGTCCCCACTCAGATGGAAGTGCACTTACAGTTTTACAACAGGGGAAAGGCAGCTCAGTTGGCCTACAAATACTTAAAGACAATGTTTGGGTGCCTATCCAACCAATTCCAAATGCACTTGTTATCAACATTGGTGATACCATTGAGGTACACATTCTTTCTCCATTTCTTGGATTCTTTAGTACATTTTTATACATATGCTGATAGGTCCAATGGATACTTCTAAACAGGATTTTTATCAAGGAGATTCAAAAAATAAAAAAGTAAACACGCGAACAATTAAGGGGATTCAACATCTAATATATATATACATGAAAAAAAAATTAACGTTATATACACAGTGTAATTTCCGACAAAGGGGGTTCGGCTGAACACCTTCCGCCCACCTAATTCCACCCCTGCCTCTAAACACGTGACAACTGCTGAATAACTTCCTTTTACTTTCTCAATAATAAAACCTTTGATGTTTGTGTTTTCGTTTGCCAAATCTTGTTTAGTTCCATCCGAACTCGGTTTTGTCTAATGTTGTTTTGTTCAAAATAGGTTTTGACTAATGGGAGATACAAGAGTGTGGAGCACAGAGCAGTGACTCACCAAGAAAAGGACAGACTATCAATTGTGACATTTTATGCACCAAGTTATGAAATTGAATTAGGACCATTGCAAGAATTGGTTGATGAAAATAACCCTTGCAAGTATAAAAGGTACAATCATGCAGAGTACAACATGCACTATGTCACTAACAAGCTTCAAGGCAAGAAAACTCTTGAGTTTGCCAAAATATATGACAACTAATTCCTATAGGGACACCTTTTTCTTTTGGTGGGCAAATTGTATTTCTTTCTTGATTTTGCACCTATTAACTTTAGATGTAGAATATTGACATAATGTCTTTGTAAATTCAATGAAGATGCTCTTGTACTGTTCATACGGAAAGTTCTCTTTGTGCAACCTACTTACTATTAATATATGCAAAGTGGGGTCTTATGCTTGAAAATTGTGTCCTTTACACTCTTTTTGTTTTCTTTTTTTCTCTCGTTGATTTAAGCCTTGGAGCAACATTAAAATAGTCTTTGTGTGACTTATAATTTACGGCTTTAAGCCGTTATTAATACCACTTATATTAGGCTATGTTGTCTACTTCACACCACTTGGAGTACGAACATTCTCAAGAATTCTCCATGCATACGAAATGCTTTGTATACCGAACTCTCCTTTTCTCATTGATCTGCTCAATATAAAGTATACACTATAAAGAACTACACTCTACAGTCAAGTGGGAGCTTCAAATAGAAGAAATTGGCACTTTTCACTATTCTGCCTACAAGAATCTTAATAAGGAAAGAATCATTTCAATTATGAGAGGAAGGGAGAAACAAGCACCACCCCATGTTTTTTCAATAGAATCACTTAATTCAATAGACAAAACCATTGGTTTTCCATTGTTTAAGGGAAAAAAAAACTTAGAAAAGACCAACTTTTCTTTATGTTTAGTGGAGGAAGTTTAAAGATCCCACTAATATGCAAGTTGTCATGAGGTTTTGGTCAATCCTATGTTCAAACTTGAAACTAAATTTTAATTTATAATAACTACAAGAGTTGGCTATAGCAATTAGCCAAGTGTCACTATCCTGCTGGCTATTATACATGCATTTTCCTGTTAATATCAGACATAACAAATATGATATTGGTGGTGCAATTAGGTATATGTCAATTGATGTCAATATTTTTGCAAGTTCAATATAAAAATGCACACACTTGTCCTATGCAAACTTGGTTGACACACATATGTAGGATTTAGGGAGAACACTGAAATTTTTGCATTATAGTTTAAGAATTAAATGCACAAAGGTTACTATTTAGCAAGAATATATCTAGCTACTCTCTTAAAATATAAATCCAAAAGAAAAAAAAAAAGAAGGAAAACTCTGCCATATCCACAGCAAAGATAACAAAATCTTCACAAGAAGGAATCTAAACTAAAATATATTTGTCATATTCCTTGACCCTTTTCAATGTGACATTTGACTCTGAAAAGAATCCATCAAGTGAAATTAAATTCAACTTTTTTTTTGTTAGTTACTCAGAGATTTCAATGTTTCATGATTAATAAAGATTTAGATATTTTAAACTTTCCCTTTTTCTGTACAACATATCATTCATGATCAATTTATGAGAAATGGAAGTTTGATCAAAATGTTTTTTCCCCTATATTTATCACCTAAAGTTGGAAGGCAAGTTTTAAGTACTTTGGGTCTATTAGACACGGAGTTGGGAGATTAACGAAGATATCATACATCGTATTGGGACAGGATGAATGAAATGGAGACTTGTTTCCGGTATTTTGTGTGACAAGAAGGTACCGCCAAAACTTAAAGGTCTATTTTATAGAGCGGTGGTCAGACCGGTTATGTTCTACAGGACTGATTGTTGGCTAGTCAAGAGCTCCCATGTCCAGAAGATGAAGGTAGCAGAGATGAGGATGTTGAGATGGATGTTCGAGCACACCAGGTTAGATAGGATTAGGTGTGGCCCCTATTGAGGACAAGATGCGGGAATCAAGACTTAGATGGTTTGGACATGTGAGAAGGAGAAGCATAGACGCCCCGGTAAGGAGGTGTGAGAGGTTGACATTGGAGCGCCTTAGGAGAGGTAGAGCTAGGCCGAAAAAGAGTTGGGATGAGGTGATTAGGCATGACATGGTGCAGCTACAACTGATTGAGGACATGACCCTTGATAGGAAGGTATGGATGTCGATGATTAGTAATTAGGTAGTCTAGGTCATTCATACCGATAGTATTAGTACGTATTCTCGTATTTGGTCGGTATTAGGTTTCTTTGACTACTTGTCATTTTTTTTTTTTGCATTTCGATCATCTTACTACCTTGTTATTTATGCTGCTTTTACAAGGCTTTTCGATGTTGTCCCGTTTTGTTTTCTTTTTATTATTGTGGTGCCTATACTTTCCTAAGCTGAGAAGCTATTGGAAACCGTCTCTCTACCTTCACAAGTCAAGGGTAAGGTGATATGCACACACACTACCTTCCCCAGACCTCACTATATGAGATTATATCGGGTAAAACGCCATCCCATTTTCTTTTAATTTGATTAATTGGGGACCCCCACGTACGTCTGTTTGTATGTCATGAGGAAGAAATGGAGTTGCTTTGAGAGAGACAAGTGACAACATTACATCAGACCAGAGAGTGGCTTAAGGGGACCCCCTCACAATGCTTGACAATAAAGGAACTTTGCCTAATTGCTTTACACTCTTTGACTTGATGACATCTTTATTTTTTTTTATTTTTTTTATAAGGTGTCCGGTATCTACATTGGAGCCTGACAATATTTGAATTCGCACCGCATAGGACCCCACTCGGGGGAAAGCACTCCCTATCAAAATTTTTTTCATACACAGGGCTCAACAAATTTCGCTTTGTGCTTGAAAGAATTGAATTAAATTGCTCTGTGTGTGTGACTTGATGACATCAATATACCTTCACTCTCCAATTTCACTATTTTGTAATGCTTTTTTTCTTTTTCTTTTTCTTTTTTTCCATACGAAGTTCGGTAAGCTCGATTAGGTTAGATCGTGCTAAAAAATGTCACTTCAGGATCCTCCTTATCAGAGGTAACTTTATACTTGAAAATTGAACCCGAGACTTTAGTTAAAGAATGAAAAAATACTTATTACTATATCACAATTTTTGATGATTATAATAGAATTCTTCTATTTTAACAAAAACAAATCATATTTTTCATTTGTGATTAGGATACACTTGTTATAAGTTTTTCTCTTGTACCGAAATTACCATTTGTCTCGAAAAAACAAAATCCAAATCTTTTGCAGGACTTTCAACCAAATGTTATTACTATTCCTTTTGTTGCAAAAACTAAAAACTTATTCCAAAATATGCTTTTCAGTTTTTTAAACAAAAACTAAAAGACTAAAAATTAATGACATTAGGTTGAAAAGATCTTTCGGAAAAATTGAATAAGATTTCGATCGATCAAATGTACGTCACAATTAAAGAATTTTTTATTTTAAAAAAAAGAATCCCCACGACCTAATTTAGAGGGGAGTGGATCTTTAGACCTAACTATATATAATTTATTCTATTACAATAACCACTAGTTAATTATTGCCAAAGTTCAAGAGTGTCTTATGATTTCAGCAAATGGGACCCCTAATAATCATGCTTAACAAATTAAGCTTATTTTAAGTTGACAAATGCCAGAAAGTGTACAAAACTGTTAAATAATTAACCAATTATTTTAAGGTATAAAGGTAGGTAAGTAGATAATAATTGTTAGAATTTTGCTTTGCTTCATGTTTGGGTATGTGAAGAGAGCCGTCGTTTTTGCTTCCTTCACCAATTAATTATTTTGAACAAATAGAAGTTTGACAATGAGTTGCGTAACTCAAGTAAATGTATCTTTTTTTGTAAAGTTGCATTCCATTTTCTTAGTAATATACATCGTCCGTGTAAATTTTTTTTTATAATATATCGAATCAGTCAACGAATATTTACAAGTAAACCTTCTTATAATGTGAAATTTGTGTTCTTGAAATAAAAAAATTATCTGTTACGACAAGTAAATATGACTTGACAATGTAAAAAATTCTTTACGTCTATTTTAAACTTTTTTTTTGTTTTTTTTGTTTTTTTGTGGCTTTTTTCTGTTGCCCCACTTATTCAATGGTGATTTATGACCATTTGTGTTGCATGCCAAGGAAGACTACCACTTGTAGTAATTTCTTAAATTCTTATAATATAATATGATGGTCGGTTCAATAAGTTAGCATGTAAAATGTGCACGGCCATAGAAGAGAGACGTATTTAAAATCTTTAAGTTAGTGGGTGCATTTTTAATTTTTTACCTTATATGATGACCGCTTTCATTAATAATCATGTATTATGTGCACAACATGATAGAGACGTTCAAGTTAATATAGACTGTACCAAAAATTTTCGACATATATGGAGAGTTCAAGTTATTACACCTGTTATGAAAGGTTGAACCCGTCTCTAGCCGCCGTGATTTTAAGTTTATGGGTTCGAGATTCGAATCGTTTTAAGTTATTGGGCTGTAAATTAATAATTTTTATATATTTAATAGATTTTTTAAGATACATATAGAGTTCGAACCAATGCTACTAGGTTCGGCCGAACCCGCTCCCCACACTCTAACTCGGCATTAATTTGAAAAATTGTATATCTCTGAAATCCTCTCTCGTATGTATAATAAAACGATTTCAGATTTATATGCAAATACGTACGTGCATGGACTGAATAAAAAACATACAGGTGAGAGAATTAATGATTCTTTCAAAGGTAGACCATGAAATTGTATACTAATCTTAAACTACTGAGTGAAGTACATAGCTCATGAATCATGATCTTTGTTCTGAAACCATAATTTATGAAGTTTTCAGTTACTACTCCTGACTTCGTGCCCTTTGTAGAAAAGGTCAAGATGAGCATGCCCAATATGCAACTATACGGTTAAAATCAGAGAGTTCGATTTTACGGTTATTACGACGTTCAGAAGGCTTGAAGGTTCGAGTTTTGATATCGGTAGAATATCGAAGGTCTTCGACCTCGGGGTAGTGCAAATCGAAGACCAACGTGGAAAGGCGGGAAACTTCCAAAAGGCACGTGGTTAAAGTTGACAAAGTACACAAAATAGTACAAGACCGTACCGTGACATTAAATAGCTATCTCTCTTTGCATTAATTACACATGTACTATGTTGAGATTCCCCCTCATACATAAAGAGGACCCTTGTCACTTTGTAAAACACATAATATTCAATACAAGAACAAGAACATCCTCTACTCTCTAACAAAACCTTTCTCTACAATTGTTTCATTGATTTATTGCCTCTCGTTTATTGTTTTTCATTTATTGTTCTTCACTTATTGTTTATTGTGGATCATAAAGAGACCATCTTCGAGGCCCTCAATACTGTTATATCACCCTCAACAGCCCCTTGTCAAGCTCTTAAGCTCGACCTCGAGGCCCATTTCGAACAATCTCGAGACCCGTCTCTCCGCTGCCCGGTTTGCATAATTTTGTTACCCTTCACTCTTATTTCGCTTTCTCACTTCTCACTTAGCATCTACTGCCTAAACAACTGGTATTAAAATAGATCACGTATTTTTTGAACCACATAATCAAATATAATTATAATTATCATTTTCAAGGTAAATAGTTTGGCGCCCACTATGGGGCTAAAAATAATAGTGATTGTTTTAGTGCTAGTTTTCTAAAAACACAAGTTATTCTTTACACTTTTTCTTGTCCAAGAATCTTCAATTTCAGGTCAGAAAATGTCTAATTCAGTAAACGCACATGAAAACAACGGTCCTGAGGATCACGGAGAGAATAACGCAGTTGCTTCAAGTGTCGGTATGCCACCGCAAAACCTTGAAGGGGCACCGATGTAAATTCCTGTTGCTGAAGGCTTACGCAATTCTCAACATGTCGATGTGAGCTCTCATACAGACGGAAGTGTGCGTGAAGGAGACCAACGTGAAGCGCAGGGAGTCCCTGCTCAAAGGGAAAGGGAAGTTGGCATTCATGTCATTTTTGAGATGTTGCAGGCACAACAAGTGGCTATTGCTCGGCTACAAATCCATCAGAGATCCCCAAGCACAACACCACCAGAAACGGCTCCTCGAGTCAAACAGACACCAGAAAGGTCGAGCAATAATGGGTCAGCAGCCAACCCCGCTATTATGAAGATGCTCGAAGACCTAGCAAAGAGGATTGAATCGGGCGAAAAGAAGATAGAAGCTAACGACAAAAAAGTGGAGACCTATAACTCGAGGGTCGATCAGATCCCGGGCGCACCCCCGATTCTGAAGGGTGTAGATTCAAAAAAGTTCGTGCAAATGCCATTCCCATCAAGTGCAGTTCTGATGCCCATCCCAAAGAAATTCAGAATGCCCGATCTCCCGAAATATAGCGGAACCTCAGACCCCAATGAGCACATTACTGCATACACTTGTGTTGTGAAAGGGAACGACCTAAGAGACGACGAGATTGAATCCGTCCTATTGAAAAAAATTGTAGAAACACTATCCAAAGAGGCCATGATGTGGTATCATAACCTGCCCCCCAACTCGATAGATTCATTTTCCATGATGGCAGACTCCTTTATGAAGGCACATGCTGGTGCCATCAAGGTCACTACAAGGAAATCCGACGTCTTCAAAATCAAACAAATGGAGAATGAGATGTTAAGGGAGTTCGTATCCCGCTTTCAATTGGAACGAATGGAATTACCACCGGTCTCCGGCGATTAGGCAGTACAAGCCTTCACTCAGGGCTTGAATGAACGAAGCTCGATAGCTTCAAGACAGCTGAAGAAAAAATTACTCGAGTACCCCGTTGTAGTTTGGGCGGACGTACACAACAGGTATCAGTCAAAGATCAGGGTCGAGGACAACCAATTGGAAGCCCTTTCGGGCTCGGTGTATCCTAGCAGAGTCTTAGCAAAGGAATCGAGGCCTCCAAAAAGAGAGCCAAGTCCGAACAAAGAAAGGTATCAACTGTACATTAAAAATCGGATAAATATCCCGAGGCGTAACATACCTCGAAGTGACCAAAGGATGGACCGAGGACAGAATCCTCGGGGACTTGTGAGCAAAGAAGGGTTTGAATGGCATACATGGCCGGTAGAGGTACCCCGGCTATCTGAGTACAACTTCAACATCGATGTTTCAGACATCGTATCGGCCATAATTAAGATCAGGGATACTAGGTGGCCAAGACCCGTGCTATCATATCCTTCGCAGAGGAACCCCAACTTGATATGCGAATATCACAATATCCACGGTCATAGGACCGGAGATTGCAGACAGCTTCGAGAAGAGGTGGCCCGACTAATTAGCAAAGAGAACCTTCGAGAGTTCCTCAGCGACCGAGCTAAAAACCAATTCCGGGAGAGAGAGGCATACAAAAAAAATGAAACAGAAGAACCACGACACGTCATCCACATGATCATTGGTGGAGTCGACTTCCCTCAGGGACCCATTTTTAAGCAAACGAAGGTATTCATCACAAGGGAAAAGCGAACTCGGAGCTACATACCTGAAGACGCCCTTTCATTCAGCGAAGAGGACATCGAGACCTTGTTTCAACCTCATAATGATGTACTGCTAATTTCTTTTCTTTTGAATAAATTTCAAATTAAACGTGTGTTCGTGGATCCAGGTAGCTCGACCAACATAATTCGGTCGAGGGTGGTAGAGATACTCGGGTTGCTCCACCAAATAGTGCCAGCCTCTCGAGTCCTCAACGGATTCAACATGGCAAGCGAGACAACGAAAAGGGAAATCATCCTCCCAGTCAACGTGGCCAGTACAATTCAAGATACCAAGTTTCATGTCATCAAAGGTGACATGAGATACAATGCATTGCTTGGAAGGCCATGGATTCAAAATATGAGGGTGGTGCCGTCAACCCTTCATCAAATGATGAAGTTTCCCACGAAGGATGAAGTAAGAACAATATATGAGAGCAGCACGCAACAAAAGAAATGTTCATAGTGCACGATGTGGCGTCGACACCTTCTACATCGAAGGAGCCAAAAAACAAGCAAACAGCCGAGTAACAATCACAAACTACATCCTCGTAGGAACGAATAAAGGACCGTGACGCATCCTCAGAACGGATAACCAAAGCATATCGAGGATTAAACGCCGCCACAACTAAGGTAAAATCCTCTCCCTCTTTCCTTCGCACTTTACTAACCTATATGAAGGTGTTTGATTGAAAGGAACCAAAGCACCCTCCAGCTCGAAGGCCTTAGGTTTTAAAGCATGCGTTGCGCTCTTTTTCCCTCACGTCGAATTTTATCCCAAATGGGTTTTACCGATGAGGTTTTTAACGAGGCAACAACCATATGCTACTGATGCGAGACTAAATTGCATAGTTTAACATGTGATATACCTTACATTTTATGCG